>PVJO010014693.1:0-47436 GCA_004026905.1 Hystrix cristata | reverse complement strand
TTGGAAACAACCTAAATGCCCAACAACCAACGAATGGCTAAAGAAAATGTGGTTTTTCTACACAATGGAGTACTACACTGCCATAAAAAAGGATAAACTAGAGTCATTCATATATAAATGGATGTTCCTTGAGAACATATTCTTAAGTGAAATAAATCAGACACTCATGAGCACACATCGAATTGTTTCTCTGATATGAGAAACCATAACTGTAAATAAGGACAAAGAGGTGTAATAGATATTATATAAAAGGAGGATGGTGTGCAGAGGAGAGGAGTACTAGAAGGAAAGAAGGGGAAAAGCAGAAAGGCAGCAGGGGAAAGAGGGGGGAAAGGGAAAATATGGAAAATGATGAATGAATCTGCTGTAAATAGGGAGGGAGGGAGCAGATGGGAGGGGCGGGGGAGAGGGGGGAGAACCAAGATACATCATGTATAGGTACAGAATAAATGTAATGAATGCGACCATTGTATGTAGAATTTACCAATACATGTTCTTAGTTTAAAATTTAAAAAAAAGAAAAAAAGTTTGATAATGATTTCACTATGCCATAGAGAATATTGGCCTTGGTCATTTATTTATTTATTTATATATTAAAGCAGACCACAAATTGCTTTCTGGGGACAATGTTGGCCCTACTAGCAGTATTTCCTATGATAGTTCCATATTAGAGAAAAGACCTTCCTTTGGTAGAGGAGCAGATAGATAGTAAGGAAGTCTATCCTAACATATGTCCTTTATGAGCTCCTCACCTATCAGAAAGTTAAATAATAGGAAACAAATCTATATAACACAATCAGAAAAGTATAAAACACCAGGTACGTGAATAAAACTTTTTACTTTGACCTATTAGTTGATTTCTTGTTTCATTGCAATAACATTTTCCTTTTGCTTTTACACTTTATTGAATAATTTATGCCCAATAAAATGAACCCATGCAGGTGTACAAGTCAATAAGCTTAACAAATGAGTGCATTTTTCATCCTACAAAGTGACCTCTTGCTCCCAACATGTATGATTTTTAAGACTTAATATTGAAAATAATAGAGGCATAAATTAGTGTTTCCCTAATTTTCTGTTATAGAGTACCATGTTGAAATAGGTATCTGATTTCTATCATAGTAAAATGCCCTAATCTGACCCTCTTTGGTTTACATTTCCTAAAATGAAACACAATAAAGGAATTTTACCTTCTAGAGGAATTTAGATAATTATATTTCTATTGTTATCATATACCAAATATGAGTACAGTAATACTCATATATTTGAGAAAAGCTTATAACACTGGAACTTTAGTTTGGGTTGGATTTTAGTCACCTCTACCTTCTCCTTTTATCTATGTGATTAACATCTTTCTATTTTATTAGTTAAGTCAAAAACAGATTTTCACCAAATTTGTGGTTGAGTAGCTCCCTGAATAGAAGACTCACAGCTATATCTTCTAAGAGACAAGTAATTTGGTTTCATTTTAATCTAATGTGGTTCTTATCCACAAATGGCTTCTTGAGCAAATGCTTTTTGGGGGGACATTTTAACACTTCAGAAGATAAATATTGGCAATGATCATTAATTTGGTCACTTGTAATTTTTATTAATATCAGACTAAGCTCAATGAATTATAATACTTCAATGTTCATTAGGAAAGACTTGGAATTTTTAAAATTTAAATCTGTAGGAAATAAATAGCACTTTAGGTAATTATTTACCAACTCATCCTAATGAAAAGTGAGACGGAAGACAAGTAATTCTCATAGTAATTGGCTTTATTTTATTTTACAAAGGACAGTTGTTTATACATATAGTGTTGACTTTAATTTGGTAGTCAGCAGATTAGGCTGCTTTAATATATTCATTACACTCATCAGAACTGAAAACTCTTTGGAAAATGTATTACCAAAATCCCATTAATTTGTAAATGCTTAATGCAGTTAAGATTGATTTCTAATTAATGCACATTTGCCTATTTAAGAAAAAAATTTACACCAGTCAAACTTTCACAATTAATGGTATGCAGTATGCTTCTTCCTGTCTTAATTCACTTGACAGATGAGATTTTAGGCCATAGAATTGAAGGGGGGGCAAAAATTCAAAGAAATTGGAAGCTGCTAGGATTTCTATGTGTATGTGAGGAAAGTTAATAAACTATATAGGGATGGTAGTAAACTGTGTAAAATACCGAGGAAATGATGAGTTTTCAGTTAACCCGAATCCTTGTGTGGGCCTCTCCAGGCCTCTGGTCCTCACTAATTGACGATTTATGGGAACTTTCTGATTTATAGGAAGATAGTCTCATTAAAGCCGACCTGACCTGTATCAGTGCCAAATGCTTCTGGGCTCTTTAGTCTTCAAATTGGTTATTAGATAAAGGTGGAACTGAGCAACAGAAATTGACTTTGCTAAAATAATTCTTCCCAAGGTTCTGCTTGGATCCTTTTCTTAAAATATTGTATGGTCATTAATTTCAGTACACCAAGAAAAAAAAGTTGAGTCAACAGTGACTTTCAGTTACTTATTTTGTTATGGTATTTATTCAGTTGAATGCATTAATGCTGATCCTAATTGTTTCTTTCTCTTTTTTGCTTTTTAAATCTTGGCTTTAGTTTTAGTACATGTCTACAATACATGCAGATTACAATCATCTTGGGGAGTGGGTACATGTACACAATACAGACTGATTCTTTCTTTTAATCCCCTTCCCTCCTGCCTCCCTCTTTCCTCTAAATTCCCTTTCTCCAGTTTCATTCTTGTTGATATTATTAATCTTATCTTGTTTATAACATCTAATGTTTACATTCATTGAAGTTATTAAGTTCCTTTACATGGCATATTTTTAATGTACTTAATTCAATTTCTCCTTCTCCTCTTCTGTCACCCTCAGTCTCTAAGGCCTCTTCCCATTTGCAAGATATCTGTCCCCTTGTCTCCTGCTATCATTCTTTATTGTGCTTTATCGTTTGTACTTTGCCTTTCTCAAATGAGAGCTACTCTATGGTATTTAAGTTTGTGTGTCTGGTTTATTTCACTTAACATTATATTTTCCAGGTGCATCCATTTACCTGCTTTATAGCCGAGTAGTATTCTATTATGTATATCATCTGTTGATGGATATACAGGTTGCTTCCAGGATTTAGCCATTTTGAATTGTGCTGCTCTAAACATTGGTATGCATGTAATCACCATAATGTGATAATTTCTTTAACTCTTTGGGGCTGATACCTAGAAGGGGTATAGATGGGTAATATGGAATTTCTAATTTTAGTTCTTTGAGGAATCTCCATACTGATTTCCATAATGGTTGTACTAGTTTACATTCCCACCAGCAATATAGGAGGGTTCCTTTTTCATTGCAACCATACCAACACTTGTTATTTTTTTGACTTCTTGATGATTGCCATTCTTTCTGCAGTAGGATAAAATCTTAGTGTTGTTTTAATTTGTGTTTCTCTAATGGCCAGAGATGTTGAACATTTTTTCATATATTTGTTGGCCATTTGTACTTCTTCCTCTGTGAAGTGTCTGTTCATTTCTCTTTCCCATTTCTTGACTGGGTCTTTGATTTTAGGTGGTTTAATTTTTTTGAGTTCTTTATACATTCTGGATATTAGTCCTCTGTCTAAGGAGTTGCTGGCAAAATTTTTGTACCATTCTACAGGTTGTCTCTTCACTCTGCTAACTGATTACTTTGCTATGCAGAAGCTTTTTAATTTGACATGATCCTATTTGTTGATTCTTGCTGTTATTTCTTATGCTATTGCAGTTCCATTTAGGCAATCCTTTCCTCTATCTATGATTTCAAGTGTTTCACCTATTTTATCTTCAAGTAATTTCAGTATTTCCATTTTAATGTTTAGTTCTTTGGTCCATTTTGATTTTTGTTTAGTACATGGTGAGAGATATGGGTCCAGTTTCAGTCTTCTGCAAATAGATATCCAGTTTTCCCTGTACCATTTAGGCTATCTTTCCTCCAACATATGCTTTTCTGAGATTTACCTTACTTATCTGTTCTTTGGAGTTGGCGCCTAGGCCAGCTTCCAATGAGTTTTAAATATTGAGTTTCTAACACAACCCACAAATTGTTTGGAAATGAATGAAAATACTTTTATATTTTGTCAGCAAAAGATCAGTATCTAGTTTCAGACTGTCGCTAGTGACAGTAGGCTGGAATAAACTGATTCCATAACAGTCTTGAAAGTTTGCCAGCCAACTCAATGTTATCACATTGTCACTGTTCCACAAGTCAATCTAGGGACGTATACAAGCTATACTGCCCCAGCAACCATTGTAGTATGATGTGAAGAGCTCTAGACATTCATTATTTGTCCTGCTCCTGCCCCTTAACAGTTGTATGATGTCCAGCAATTTATTTGTATCACTGAACCCTGGGCCCCAGTTTCTTCCTCTTTAAAAAGGTGATATATGTCTCAGTGTGATTACAGTCATCAAATGAGCACTTATAAAGAGGCACTTTAAAATTGCAATTGTTCTAAAAAGGGAGAAGGGAAAAAGAAAAGAAAGGAAAAAGGGAGAAAAATGTAAATAAACCTGCTGTAAATAGGGAAGGGCAGGGCAACAGAAGGGAGGGGTGGAGAAGAGGGGGGAATCAAGATATATCATGTATAGGTACAAATTAACCATGGTAAATGTGATATTATGTATACAATGTACCAATACATGTTCTTGGTAAAAAAAAATTTTAAAAATTGCAACTGTTGCATAGTAAACTCTCAAATGTTGTGTTGCATGGTCTACTAATAAAAGTCAGTCAATAAATTTTGAAGCCTACAAAGGGCAATTATACAATGAGCCTTGACTATTCTTTGGTAGATTAAGCAAGATAAAGTAATTAAAAACTATAGAACAAATGAAAGACTTAGATTAACAATAGTGAAAAAACTCCGAACTTAGTTATTAAATGAAGCTATAGCATTTCCTTCTGTGGAAGTATTTTTGAAAACCTCATTTTGAGTCTAGAATTTTTGAATGACTGATATTAAAACTATCTCTGTAAGAATTGCAGAAGAACTCATAATCAAGAAAAGATACAGATTAAAGCAAATGAATTTGTCATGAGCTGCACCATTCCGTTTTGGTAGCACCATTCTGTTTTGGTTGCTACTGAGCACTTAAAATGTGACTAGATCAAACAAAGATATGTTTTAAGTGTGAAACACATACTGGATCCTGAAGAGTACAAAAAATATTTCTAATAATTTTTAAATATATGTTGAAATAACACTACTTTATATATGTTGGATTGGACAAAGTGTCTTTAAAAATAAAATTCACCTGTTTTTGCTTTTTTAATGTGGATACTGAAAATGATTAAATTATTCACGTGGCTTGCATCATGTTTCTTCTGGACAATGCTGATCTAAGTCCTCATTGAATGGTTCATGGCAAAGTAACTCAAATTTAAGCCTTGTAAGATCAGATACTGAGGTTTAGACTGCTACTCCAATGCCAAGAATGTCAGAAATTGTTCCTCTCTTCAATCAGATTTATAAATATCAAATTAGTTTTGACCCATGGTAGGTTAAGCTTTCTGCAGAATTATGACACTCTGTAAGTAGTATCCAGTTTTTAAAAGCTAATATGAAGAGTGCTGCTATAGCAAAAACAAAGAATAGTAAAGTAAATAATAATAATGCTCCAGGAAAATTATTTCTAAAATTAAAAATCTGAGACAACTTTCTTAATTCTCACTTATTTGAGAAACAGTCTGACAGGTAGACCCTGGAGGCGTACTTGCTTTACAGTTGTTGGACAGCCCAGACTCCTTGGGAATTGGTAGTAGTTCTAATACTGTATAGCAGATTGATTTAATTTAAATGTTTCTGATTTGAGGTAGAAAATGAAATACTACTTTCCATATCACTAGTGCCACATTTTAAAGGGAAACGAATTGATTGAATAAATACAGACACATACCTCTAAACATTAAAATCTTTTTAAAAATTTCCCTGAGATATTATAGATTAAGAAGCAAAGAGTAGGCCAGGCATGGTGGCACATGCCCGTAATCCCAGCACTTCAGAGGCTGAGGCAGGAGGATCACCGCGACTTCAAGGCCTACCTGGACTACATAGTGAGTTCAAGCCAGCCTGAACTACATAGAGAGACCCTGTCTCAAAAAAGAAAAGAAAAAGAAAGAGTAGCAAGACCTGCCAGTTCCTAATCTGTAAACAAAGCAGCACTTGAACAGAGATGGTCACTGTGGATTATGTCACTCACAGGTATGTTCTGTGCTAATATCTGTAAGCAGTCAGATAATCACAGCTTTACCTCAAATTGTTATCATGTACTTCAGACGCCTTCTTATTCTGCATCATGAGTTGATTTGTAGCAAGTAGTTTCAGTTTGCTATATCAGCGTGGAATTAATAGCACTCAAAATACACATAAAATTCACATTCGTATTTCAAAACCATTTTAGTTTAACATTCTTGGAATCTGTAGGTACAATGTGCACTAATGTATTTTTAATTGCACTTTTCTATATGAGCTAGATAATTGAAGTACAATAAACAGTACCATAGTTATCTTAAGTGTAAGCCATCTTTTGCATTGTTGTCCCTATTATTTCAAGTATATTTTTATATTGTTTGGTGCTGTCCAGTCAGTGTTCTGATTTTAGTCCCTGAAATGTCAGATCTAGTGAGATTTAAATCACTTTTGTCTTGGAAGGCAGGGCTGCAAGCAATTTTGCCTTGTCAAGAGAATGGGTAGGTGATAAGACTAGACCAAGAATTTGTTCAGCTATTTACCCAGCCGAAATGTGTGGCTCGAGTGGAGGGGCCTTCCGAGCACCCATTTCTTCTTACAAGCTTTCAGTGTAACAAACATGTCATATGGCAGATGTGTGGCAATTGAAGCGCACTGCACTTACGTGTAAGGAGCAATATAGCAAATCAACTGGAAAGAAGAAAGAGATCGGTTTTCACTGTAGCGAACACTAAATCTGTTTACTTCATGACTCCAGTGTCAGAGCATTGAGTTAAAATCACTTTCAAGCAGAACAGAGACAAATAGAAAAAGAGTAACTAACGTGAAAACAGAAAGTAAGAAAGGATGACTTCTAATAAAATGAGCTAGAGATAAACATAAAAATGAGTGATAAAACTCCTAAGCTTTTCATAAAACCAGGAAGCAGAACATTCTTGAAGGGAGCGAGGAAACTCTGCAGGCCTCTGATTGATGTCGTCTGGCTCAGTCTGGTCCTCCAGCACTCTTTAAAATCCTCCTCATGGTTATGACTTCTCTGCACAAACCCCACAGCTGCTTCGTTCCTCCTCTCCTGCAGGGCTTTCCCAACTGCCTTTGGACATAGAGGCATTTTTGCTGTGCCTCTGATATTCTCTTCTGTGGTAAACCCAGCTCCCAGCTCACATCGGGGCCCCTCAAACCCCTTTCCCACACGCTGTGCTCCACATGCTCCTCTCACATCCCACTTCTCATTTAAATCTTACTGCTAGCTACCCTTTGCAGCCAACTGATAGACTCTCGGGTACTATATCATCTATCTCTGTCCCCATTTCATTGTCTATAAGGAAGCTAATTGCAGAGATTAGCAGTCAGCCTGCAAGTGGCAGGGGGAAAGGCAGGACCAGCACCAGTTTTTCTGACTCCAGATCCCATGGGCTTTTCGTCCCCACCACTAACATTCACATAGAGTGTTTCCTCTACAGCTACAGGGAAAACAGGCACACAAGCAAAGTCTTCTTTGACCCTGCCATTCCTGTCCTACTGTCGGGTTCTTCAGATATGCTTGTGTCCAAACCCATGGCATGGCATGGTGGAAAGACTGCGGACTTTGGAGTCACGCATGTCGGGGTTCATTGCCTACCCCTGTGACGGCTCTGTGATCTCGAACACACTTCTAAACCTCACTTTCCTCATCTGAAAGGTGCCTGCCTCACCGGGTGACCGGGATATTAAGGGATAGTGACTATAGTGAGTACTTGTCCCGGTGAGAGCCATGATAAATTTGAGTTTATTATTAGATAATTGACTCCTGAACACTGACTTTGACCCAGACTTTTCCACAGAACTTGATCGAGTCCTGAATGTTCATAACATTTTCTGACTGAATCTGATGGCCTTTTCTCAGGTTTCAACTTTCTCCTGCTATATATGCCTTTACTTCCTCTATTCCCTTGACTTTCTTAATACTATGGTATTAATCCCTCCTTTTCTGGTAGCTTCTCTTGTATGTAATTTACTACTGTATTTTTCTCATTCTACCCTTATGTAAGTAAGCCTTCTAAGGTTCTATCTGTATCCATTGCCCTTGTTGACAGATTAGTTGAATTAATAAATCAGAAAGGAGATCGTGTTACCTGTTTTGCTTTGTGCAATACATCCTTAGCCTTGGTTCTTCCTTACTTATCTCCCTTCTATTTTCAAATACAGAACCATCGTGTTGGATTATATTTTTCAGCAAACAGGTAAAGCCCCAGCACATTAGCTCTGGAAGGCTTTAATAATATTATTCCATGTAAACTTGGCAAGTGATGCCCCTGCCCAAACTGTCTTAATGTGGTGACGATGGTGATATTCCTTTTATCTTCCAAATAGAATTATAGAGCTGACACAGCAGTTTTACCTATATTATATGAATTTGTTCTTCAGAATAATACTGTGAGATGGGTAGAGTCCTGAATTATCTAACACATTTATATTGTAAAACAAATTCAGGACTGTGGGTGTAGCTCAGCAACAGATCACTTGCCCAGAATGTCTAAGGTCCTGAGGTTCATCCCCAGCACTCCCTCCCCCCAAAATAATCGGACTTTGTAAGAATAGTGCCTGTTCTTTCTTTTTCTTTCTTCCTTCCTTTCTTTCTTTCCTTCTTTCTTTCTTTTCTTTTCTTTTCTCTTTTTTTTTTCTTTTAGACAGGGTCTCACTGTGCAGTTCAGGCTGGCCTTGAACTCATGGTGATCCCCCTACCTCAGCCTCCTGAGTGCTGAGATTACAGGCATGCACACCACGCCCAGCAGTGCCTTTTCTTTTTAAGTCATACAATTTTTTGCTCTCTATTCCATGTAATTTCCTTGCTATGCCTGGATGCTGGATTTTTGTCTTAAGAGTAAACTATACATTCTTATCGGACTTAGGGAAAGCTAAGAAAAACAAGTAAAATTCATGACAGTAAATTGAGTTACTTATTAGCAGATCAAGAAGAGTTATGAATTTGGAGGCTGAAACTTGACTGTAAGAAGTTGAGGAAGATATTTGCATATTCATTTTGCTTTAGGGCAAAGTATTTTTACGAAAAAGTAAAATTTTCGTATTAACAAGAGATGACTCTTGGATATAGATTTAAGCTGATGAAAATATGAAAAGTTAAACTGTCAAAGATCTTAAAGGGGAAAAAGTTCAGCTTAGTTTAAACGGGGGATTTCATCTCTAGTTAGAGAAGTCTTCATGTTACCATGGATCATATCCATTCATTCATCATTCACTCTAATTGTCTTTGGTTCCCACCTAATGAAGTATGTCATATGTTTGTTTTGCAGATCTAAAGCGGGAAGCCAGTATCTGTCACATGCTGAAACATCCACACATTGTAGAGTTATTGGAGACATATAGCTCAGATGGAATGCTTTACATGGTTTTTGAATTGTGAGTGTATACTTCATTTCTTAAGGAGTAAAGTTTTAAACAATGTTGGTATTAAATAATGCTTACACTTTTCTTTTAGCATTTAACAATAGTTTTGAACTCATCTGTTTGGAAAGACCTTAAGTCACAGGAAAAAAATATTATGTCGTCTTAAGGTTCACAGTGGCGATGGAAGCCAAAGGTGAGCATTTGCGGTTACCTTCACACTTTTAGCACACTTCAGAGAAGAGGCTGCAAAAAGAGATAGAGTTTAGAGGGATAGGAAGCCCCAAGATAGGCAATTCTGACCGAAAGAGTCTTAGTGACTAAGAGCAGGGCCAGAGCAGAGGCTTCCATGTAGCAAGTCTCTCTGGCAACAGTGGTAACAGATGTGACTTCCCCTTTTGATATTAATCACTGTATTTGCATGTGAGGGAAATTCTCTAGCTAACAGTGTATCTTGATCTCAGTGAGCTACTTGACATGTTTCTCACAGAAATTTTGCAAGTAAGATAGAGAAATACGAGCTAAGGATAGTACAATGGAGTAGTACGCAGATGACTGGATTATTGTCCAAGGAGTGTGTATGAAGCTTTATGGACATGGACAGCATCTTGCAGAGTTTTTTCTTTGATCCTATTCTGCTCAAAATTAATCATTTACTTTGATTAGGAAGATTTGAAAAGGAGGGTATACTTGCTAAGTATTCAAAATATAATAAGACCGGAGAGTATATTCATAATCTATTGCTTCATAACAAATTACCCCAAAACTTAGTGGCTTAAAACAAGGCAGATATATTGTGTCACTCTCTGTGCATCAGGAATGTGGGCCCGACTCAGCCAAATCATCTGGTTGTGAGTTTCTCACAAGGTGATAAGCAAGGTGGTGGCCAGGGCCAAAGTCCTTTTAAGGCTGTGGGGTGGATCTACTTTCAAGAAAACTCACATGGTTGGTGGCAGTCTTCAGTTCCTCTCGGGCTATTGGACTGAGGGCCTCAGTTCCTTTAAGAGCTGTTGGCCTGAGGCATCCCTTGGTTTCTTGTCACATGGGCCTCTCCATAGAAGAGTGGAGCAGTATGGCCACTGGCTTCATTGGAGGAGGGTCACACTCTTATAACCTAATCTCTGAAATTACACAGCATCACTTCTGCCATATTCTGTTAGTTATAAATGAGTTGATAGATCCAGCTCACACATCAGGGGTGGGGCTCTCTAGCAGGCATCTCACAAACTGCCTTCCACAGAGGGCTAGCTAACAAATTGGCTATCTATATCACAATTTAAAAATATCTTGCAAGTTTGTAGTCAAGGAGTTGAAACAAAGGTGAAATTTAAGACCAGTTAATGTAGACCCTTCATTCCGATATGAACATGCAAGATCTGTGTGAATTCAGTTGTAAAAAGGATGTAAACATCTTACCTAGTCATATGCCACAGCTTATGAGCCCTGACTAGAACATTATACTACACTAATTCTTAGTATATAGTGCTGTATTCAGACCAAAGCCACACTCCTACTGCACTGTCCTCAGCTCCTTCTCCCTGGAGTGTTCACAGTAAGCCGAACCCCACAATGTTTGCAGAAGCAGATAACCAGAATAGGAAAGAGCCTGAAATTCTGCCATAGAGTCACAACCTTCAAAGTCTTTGCTGGGAAACCTGCCAAAAGAATTCTGAAAAACTTAGATACCTGTCCTACATATTTTTAAGTTAATATATAAAAACATCTATTGTGAGAATATCATTTTCAGTGTATTGAATATTCCCTTAAATATATTTTGTTCAGAACTGTAGAGCTGCACATTTATCTCATTCACTTTATGGGAAATGTCTGCTATGTGACCTGCGTGGCAAAGCTAGTCTTCGTTGTCACTCAACCAAATCACAATCACTTTCTGTCAGGAAAAAAATCTCACTTCATTTTTCAAATAAAATTAAAGTGTTAATAGACATCCCAGTAACACTCCTTACTATTGATTTCAAATTCCAAAATAGATCGGGCTTTACCATGAACATGTTATCTATATGACACAAAGCGACACCTCTTCCTGTCTTAAAGTCTCTTTGCTTTGCTCCCAGGGAGGTCTCCCTCCCGCAGGAGCTATGCGTTCCCCAGCTGTCTCTTGAAGCTAGACAGGCTTTTCAGGATAGGGGAGCAGTTGAGTTGGCTGATTGGAGATGTGGAGGTGTGCAAGGAAAAACAGCAAACCACGGACTTGTTTTCAAACAGACCACCTATGGCAGATGAAGATATGGAAATTCATTGCCTTAAAACATCCTCATTCGTGTGTCCCCTGAAAAGATGGGTACTCCAAACATACCTGAACCCCAGATTGAAAACCCCTGACACAGAAAAGTCCTCGAAGAGCCTGTAGGCTTTATTACCCGTAAATGTTTTGGTTTTCTTATTCTTCTGAGAGTCCCCAGAGCAGCAGGCCACAGGGACTCCCAGAACATAATCAATGTCTTTAGTTGAAAGCTCATGATATATGAGATTATATGCTCGTTCAGTGTAGCCTTGCAGACCATAATTAGAATCAACAAGTGGCAGCTTTCCCCTCTAAGTAAGAAAGGACTGTCATGATGAGACTTACTCCATGAAGGAAGCAAGCTGTCTCACAGACTATGCAGTTCCTCACTAGAGATGCTTGAGTGCAGCTGGATCCACCCAAGTGCGCAGAAAATAAGATTTAACTTTCTGACTAGAGAGGGCTTCTGATGTCCCTTCCAATTTTAAGGTAATATAATATTTTCAAATGACTTTTCTGGTTTAATTTTACTTTCTATTCAAAAAACCTGTTTCTGTCCATATTTTTATTCTCAGAAATCTAAAAGCAGATTTAATAAAATAGTATAAAGTAATGAGGACAGAAAGCAAATTTTTAAATTCACCTAAAGTTTACCATGTTTGCTATTTGTACCAAAGAACCCCAGATGAAAGTACAGTAGAGAGAAGATGGTCTTCGGTGTCATAAAATCTGAGTTTCAGATACTCAGTGTTGAGGCAGTCTATACAGGATTTTTTATATCTAGCTTTGTATGATGCAGTTGATTAAAATAATTCAATGGCTATATATTGAAATAAAATCCCCATGATGAATGTAACCATTATGTACCTCAAACATGTACTAATAAAATTTTTTTAAATGAGACCTCATTGAAGTTGGATATTGAAATACCAGTGACCTAACCCTAATGTTAACCCGAATCACTAGAAACCAGGTTGGTAGCACATACCTGTAATCCCAGCACTCTGGGAGGCTAAGCAGGAGAATCACAAGCTTAAGCCCAGCCCGTTCAACTCAGCAACTTGGCAAGACCACGTCTCAAAATAAAAACTGAAAAGGGGCTGCTAATGTTGCTCAGTGCAAAGGCCCTGGGTTCACACCCCAGCACTGAAAAAAAAAATCACTAGAACATGACTTCCTATTTTCATTTTTTAGCCTTTGATTTTAGGAAAGTTTGAATTAAAAGAGAATAGTATACTGAATGCCAACTAGGCACTGAGCTTCAAGTTATCAAAACATTTTGACATTCCTGTTTAAACTATCCTTTTCTTTTGTCCCCCCCAGAGATTTCTGAAGCAATATACTTTCACCTATAAATACTTCTGTTTGTATTTCTAAAAGATAAGGACCTAAAAATGACCATAATACTATTATACTTAACCAAAGCAACAATTTATTGATATCATGTCATATTCAACTGAAATTCAATTTTCCCTGATTTAACATAAATTTTAAATGACATATTTCTAAATTTAGAATTGTTTTATTAGCTCTAGGGATCTGCAAGTAGGTTTTATAAATTCATACTTAGTTATTTCTCAAAAGGACACAAAACAAAATTGAAATATAAAACAGTTTTTGTGTCACTGTTTTATAAATTCACCTCAGTAATTGTCCTTGCCTAGTATTTTGCATCCTTGATCTCCTGGTCTCGAGCCAACAACTCCAAAACATCAATTAACTGTAAGATTTAGTCATATGGATCAAAGAGCAAGGCCAATACACTTGTGTGTTACGCCACCTTCTGGCTACGTGAGAGATTGCTTCTGTACGTAGCTGCATTGTAGACTAAACTACTCCAGAATTATACCATGTTCCTGGCAATAGATATAAGTTCCCTTGGTATTCAAGGACTCATCGCTCAAGGTATGAGTTTTCTGGGTCCTTTTCACAGTTTTCTAGCATGACAATAATACAGAGTAGACAAGGAAAGGGAAAACAAATTAAATTAGACCAGTTAACTTAATAACATTTTTATCATTCATCAGGAGAAAAGCTAGACGTAATAACATATTTGGATTATCAGCAAGCTTTTTAATGTGGTATCCACATCTGTCTTTGCCACAGACTCTGTGTAACCAACATTCCTTTTCTCTTCCTAGAGTTACAAAATTACACAGCCCTGTCATGTTGCTTATCACTTTAGAATATCCTTAGAACTAGTTGATATCCACTTAATTATCGTTTATAAGTCTAAAGCATACTTAGAGACTCACAAAACCAGAAATTTAGAACTGGAAAAAATCAGAGAAGTAGACTTCAAAATGTAGACTTAGATTGTGGTTGTGCACACCTGTAATCCCAGCACTCAGGAGGCTGAGGCAGGAGGATTGCCACAAGTTTAAGGCCAGCCTGGGTTATATAGTGAGTTCAAGGCCAGCCTGAACTGTGTAGTGAGACCCTGTCTAAAAAAACATGAAAGAAAGAAAGTGAGAGAGAAGAGAAGGAAGAAAGGGAAAGAAGGAAGGAGAAGGAAGAGGGAGAAGGAAGAAAGGAAGAAAAACATTCTCTTAGAGCTTGTTAGACAAGAATGTAACCAGGCCTCGCCCCAGACATTCAGTTTTAACAGATGTGGGTCCCAAAGGGGCAGGTCATTGATCCTTCAAGTAGAGCTAGTACTACTTGCAACTATGGCCAACCTGCAGCTTGCCTTTTGTTTTGTTTTGTCTTCTTTGAGTGAAGAGAAATTATCTTGGGCCATGTATAAAATATATAATATGGTTAATGTATATAAGCAACAAAACTTCCTTTTTATATTTTTTATTATAACTTTTTTAAAACAGAACAAAAAGAGGTGGGCCACAGGTTGGACATGACTAAAGAGATCACCTTGTCATTTCCCCAACATACACAGTAGTTCGTTAGACATCTGTATGTATTTATACTACCTCCATTGTTTTGAACTTAAATTTGAATCTGTCTGCAACAGTCTACTAACACATTTTAAAATACACGTTCAGTTTTGAAGACAGAGCTGAGTTATGTTACCCCCCAAAATTAAATGTTTATTTCTAAGTAACACATTCAGGCTTGTCTTTAGCAGTGTCTGGTACTTGAGTTTAGCTGTAAATTCTAAATTGGCTGGCTAAGGAATTTTAATTACCTTATTATAGAATGATTATATATACCACAGGGAGACTTTTACAGTAATTAAATATGTGTTTAAAACGCATCTGACAGGAAAACAATAGTTTGTATCTTTTAAAATAATACTAGCAGTTTGCATTTTTAAAGCTCGCAAAGGAGCTAAGACTGAGACCTCTTTTTTTACTTTTGTTTAATTTAATTTTTTGTCTGATGCTTATGCTTGAGGAAGGGAGTATTTATAGAATTCATTTATACTGATAGAGTGGAACTGATTATTACTTACCAGCAAACTTGCCACTTAAGGGAAAATGTTTTGTGTCATGTCAAGCAATAAAAATCTGGACAATAGCATTTTAATTTATTTGAAGATATACATGTATTTCTATAACTAGCCTTCTCTGATCTATTTTGATTTTTCTTCTTTTTACGTGTGATGACACAAATTGTTACTCAGCAAACTAAGTATTTTTCTTGATGCACTATATAAAAATGTTTAGTTGATTTTAGTTTTAAGAACTATGCATCAAGGGCTCCCAAGACAGGTTTGATAATTCACTAAGAGGACTCAAAGGACTCAGTATATAGTCACCTTCACAGCCATGATTTATTACAGGGAAAGGATATAAAGCAAAATCAGCAAAAGGAAAAGGTGCATGGATAGTAGTCCAGGGAAGAACAGTGCAAGCTTCCAAGGGTCCTCTCCTTGCAGGGAGGTGTGACAACATGTGAAATGTTACCAACCAGAAAGGCTTGTTAGAGACTCGGTGCCCAGAGTTTTTACTGGGACCTGGTCACACAGTCACCCAATGCCCGACGTCTACCAAATTCCAAACACCCAGAAAGGAAACAGACGTTCAGCATAAATCATATTGTTTGCACAACTAGTTCAGTTACAGGGAGCCACTCTTTTCAGTCGGGTATACAGAAATGTCCTGAAATTCAAGTTCCCAGATAGCCTGACAATCAGAAGCCAACCTTGGAAGCAGGTCTTCCGAGCCATTCACAAGATAGTGGCTTAGGGTTGTTCTGTTCATTCTTCTGTACAAACTAAAGTAGAGATAAATAGAAGATGGATTTTCAGTTGATAAACTTCTGGATCTACAAGCCAATATAATTGCCTTATAAAGATAATTATAACATTTGAATTTCTGTTTTTAACTTTTAAGTGTAACTGTGGTATCATTAATTTAGGTGGGCAGATCTTTAATATGAAGATTTGGTTAATTTTCTGTTATTTGAAAGAAGTGTAGTTTACTTATTTAAAATTTAAAAATAAAAGTAGTTTTTCATGTACACAACCTTTACAATATACATACAAAGAAATTTTTTGTTGTTTTTTTTTTTGAGACAGGGCCTCATTATGTAGTCACTGCTGGTCTTGAACTCACTATGTAGCCCAGGTTAGTCTCAAACTCATGGTGATCCTCCTGCCTTAGCCTCCTAAGTGCTGGGATTACAGGCATGCACTACCACGCCTAGCCCTACCTTATACAAATTTAGATATTATGGAAAATTATAATGACAAAAATAATGTCATTCACAGAAGTTAATCACTGAATATTTTGGAACATTTTCTTCAATTTGTAATTGTTATAATTACATTAAATGAGATCATCTTATATATGCAGTTTTATTTTCTGATTCCTTTCACTTAATAATTTTAAACATTTTTGCTATATGAATATTTTGAGGGTATACTATTTAATGACTGTAATAAGACATCAGAATGTGTGCGTGTGCCATGTTTAATAATTTACAGTTATATTGTTTGTTGTTTTTCTATAGTAGAAATAATGTTATAGCTAATATTCTTGAACCTAATTACTCTTGTTTTCTCAAAATTCTAGAAGTAGAATTACTAGATTAAAAGTATATTACATACATGTAACTTTAACCTTTTTGATACAATGTATCACATTTAGAAAAATGCATGTACATAAATATAAAGCTTATGGAATCATTGCAGAATTAACAACTATGTAACTACAATCCAAGTCAAGAAATTAAAAAACTGCCAAGGGGCTGGGGATTTAGCCCAGTGGTTAGAGTGCTCGCCTTGCAAGCACAAGGCCCTGAGTTCTAGTCCCAGCACACACACAAAAAAAAAACCTGCCACACTTCAACAGCTCCTTAATTTCCCCTTCTGATTACAGCCCTTTCCTCTGTCAAAAATAACTTTAATCTGGACTTTACTTCTGTGCTTTTATATCTATACCATTTCAAATAAGCATCCCTGAATAATATAATACAGTGTTCTCTGTTTATTAAAATCTTTATTTAAATGGTATCATACAGTATATATTCTTTTTTGGCCTATAACATTCATCCAGGTTGCTTTACACAGCTGTTCCTTCATTTTATTGTTGTGCAGTATTGCAGTGAACAAACTTTCACTGTTTATTCATTGTAATGTTGGTATTTAGGTGCTTTCTAGATTTGGCTCTTTTGAACAATGCTATTGTGAACAGTCTTGTACATGTATCCTGGTTGCTCTAAGTACACACTCATATACTCGTAGGTATTTAAAAAAATGCACAACTTCAGATTTCCTAAAAAAAAAGAAGCTATTTTCTAAAGTAGATATATAAACTAACTATCCATCAATAGTATATGACTCTCTAAGGTGATCTAAGTCCTAGTTTTCCTGGGACTGCCCTTGTTTAAGCCTGTTATTGGTCCTTATTAACAGTACCTTCCTTTTATTACTTATTACCTGTGTCACACATCCTTCCTAATATTTGGCATTGTCAGAATTTTTAATTTTTGCCAGTTGGTGGGCTTTAGAATCTTATAGTGCTTTTTCCTGATTATTCTTCCCTAATTGCCACTTAATGTCCTATCTCTTCATTCTTTGAATGGTATTTTTGATCAAAAGAAGTTGGCGATTTTAGTATAGTCTAATTTATCAATCTTTTCTCTTATGGTGTCTTGTTTAAGAACTATTTACCAACTCTGAAATCATGAAAATATTCTTCCATACTTTGTCATCCCTGGCATATTTGAGGTATGCTGTGAGTTAACAGTCCAATGTCACTTCTTTCCATATAGGTATGCAATTGGCCTGGCACAATTACTGAAAAAAACTGCTCCCCAATACCACTTTTGCCATAAATCAAGCATCCACATATGTGTGATCATTTCAAGGCTCAGTTCTAGTCCATTGACCTATTTGCCTGGCATTATGTCAAGAACTGTTGTCTTGCTGGTTGCAGCTTTTTAAATTCTGGTAACCTTTAGAGCAGGTCCTTCCACCTTATTCTTCTTCAGGCTTATTTTGAGAGATGTATTTGTCTCTGCATTTTCTACATGTATTTTATAATGAGACTGTCAATTTCCATCAAAAAAGTGGGATTTTGACATGAGTAAGTACATTAAATCTTTATACCAGTTTGAGAATAATTGACATGTTTACAATATTGACTCTTTCAATTCATGAATATAGTATGTATCTTCCTATTTATCACTTTTATTTCTTTCAATAAATCTATACTTTTCTCTTGAGAGGTTATATACATCTATATTAGATTTATTCTTAGATCTAATATCTATGTTAGATAAAAACAATACCTAAACAATACCTATTTGGACTTACATTTTGTTAGACTTTTAATATGGGTAGATTAGTCTCTTTTCACTTTTTTTTCTCTTTTCCTCCTTCCTTCTACTAGCTTTATATTCCTTCTGTTCATCGGGCTTCATTAATTCCAATAATTAATTTGTAGACTCATTTGAATTTTTTGCATACATGATCATATCTGTGTATGCTGAGGATTTGGTTTGTTCCTTTTCAGTTATTTTGTGTTGTATTTCTTTTTCTTGCCTTTGCTGTGATAGATAAGGCATCTAGAACAATACAGTAGTGGCTAGAATTTATCTTTTCTCATATCTGATCATAGAGTTTCTTAAGCGTGCCTAGATGGTGAATCTTACCAAATGCTTTTCTTTCTGTATATTTTGAAATGGTCACATAATATTACCCTTTCATCTGTTAATATACTGAACTGAATTGATTGTTGGGTTGACCAACCTTGATAATGATGCATAGTCTTTATAATCCTTTTTATATATTGTTAGATTTGGTTTAAACTTTTTACATTTATATTTATGGGAAAATTATACTATAATTTTCTTGTAGTGCCCATATCAAGTTTTCATACCTAGACTACACTAGCTTTATAAAATGAGTTCGAGGAGTGCTCTCTGTTTTGTTGTTGTATGTTTGTTCATTTTTCCCTTTTTATATGATTGGTACAACTCATCTCTAAACTCATCTAGACTGGATTTTCTTATGAGAAAAGTTTTCATTTATGGCACAGTTACTTAAATATTTATAGGAAAATACAGGTGTTCTGTTCATTTCCATGTTACTTTTAGTAAATTGTATTTTGCAAAGAATAAGTGCATTTTATCTGAATTTTGAATGATTTTGGCAGAAAGTTCATAATGTTTCTCTCAGGTTCTGTAGTCACATCTTCCTTTTCATTCTTGATGACTGGTAATTTGTGCCTTTTCTTCCATCTCAGCCTTGCTAGACATTTACCAACTTTATTAGGCCTTTCAACAACAACTTGTAGATTTCCTTATCCTTTTTATGGTGTGTTTTTTTCTTTCAGTAGTTTCTACCCATTGTTGTCTCCATCTTTCTATTCTGGATTTAATTTCTACAGATTTTTTTTTCCTTTCAATCTCAACTTTACTGTGTCCTTGGCTTTTAGATGTTTCTTTTTTTTAAAGGCATATAGTTAAGTTGTTTTTTATTTCAGGCTCTTAGTATTTGTCTTTCACTTGCAGCATCCAGTCCACTTATATTTAATTATACTTTTATATGTTTTGATTTGCATCTGTGGTCTTCTTATGTGCTCTCTATTTGTGCCATCTGTTGCGTGTTTCTTTCCTTGTCTTTATTTGATTTATTTGAATCAATTGTATATATCATTACAATTGTATATATCATTTCTTTCTATTAATTTGGAGGTTTAAGTACTCTTTTCTGTTATCTTAGTCTGTAACCTAGAAATTGCAATGTGCTCCCTCCCTCGTCATATTCTAGTATTGATGCCATTATTGTCCTGAACAGTACAAGCACTGTAGAATACACTAATTGACTTATAGGCTATTTTTTCATGAATTTAAATGATATTTGTGTGCAGAAAAGTATAAGTTACATGTGTTCAACAGAAAAGTGTAAGTTACATGTATTCACATCATTCCTAATTATTTCATTATTTTTATTCATTTAGACTGAACACACCCTATCTTTATTCTTTATTCTTTCAGCATCTCTAAGGTTTTACATGGGTTCGATTTTTGGTGTCAGTTTTCTGGCTGCAAACTTTCCATTTTTATTAGCTTCAGAATTTCCTTGTACCTCCTTCAGCTTTAGGCTATTTGCTGGGTAGAGAATTCTAGACTGACATTTTCTTTCTATTAGATGTCATTCTGCTATCTTCTGGCTTCCCATTGATATTGAGACTTCAGCTAGCAATCCATCATTTCTAAGTGTAGTCTGTGTTTATTTCTTAGATTATTAATTTTTTTCCTCATCTTTTGTTTTCTGTAGTTTTCTCTGTGGTGTGTCTTAAAAGAATGTGTGTGTTTTAATCTTGCCTTGCGTTCTTTACATTTCTTGAGTCAATGTATTGATATTCATGTTTATAGAAAATTCTCAGCCATCATCTTTTCAAATATTGCCTCTGCCCCTTTCTTGCTTCACTTTTATGACCTAATTATAGTTAGAGGTGTATCTTTTGATATCCTCTATGTCGCCTACTTTCCTATATTTTACATGTTTTTTTTCTTTTTTTCATGCGTCATCCTTTGTTTCTTCTGTGCCCTTCCAGTTCTCTAATTTTCTCTTCAGTACTGTCCTATCTACTGTTAATCTGAGTTTATTTCACTTATGTTATTGTTCAGTTTTATAGTTTCTATTTCCTTTTAAGGTCTGCTATATTGCCTCTTATTGTTTTAATTTTCTTGCAAAAAGCATTCAAGCTCAGCTTTTATGCTCTGAGTCTTAGGTTAATTATTTAATCATCTTATGTTGGTGACTCTCTGGTTTTGCTTTTATCATATGTTACTTTTGCTGGTTCTTGGTCAAGATCTCTTATACTTTCATGTGCCTGACTCATTTTCACCTTGTGCTGAAAATTACTTTGAAACTTATTAGGCTAAAAATGGTACTTTCTTCCTCCAGAGATGATTTTTGCTTCCTGTTGGCATCATCAGGAACTAGCAGTTTGGGACTATCTTAATATTCCAGACTTAGATTTTCAGGTCTACCTAAAGGCAAAGCCAAGTTGCAAGTCTGTGAAGGGCTGCTTTACCTCCAGCTCTTTAAAGCCACAGCTCAGCACTAGAAAATAGAATTTATCAGATTACCCAAATTCTGATTTATTTTCCCTTAGAGATATCTTCTGTATAAGCAAATGTCTGCAGGAAGGGGAAGACTGATTTTTGGCCTTACTCCTGTGAGTTCCTGTGTTGTTCTTAGATCTCAGCCAATGTTTCTGAAAATTTGCTTAACAGTTTGATGCTTTTAGGAAGTTTTTGTTCCAACTTTGTGGTTGTCTTTAAAGGCAGACATCACCTGGACTACCTTGGAAGCCTCAAGTCTACCAGTATATTTAAAGCTCTTTTTACATCAATTACATATTACTTTCCACAAGATTTTATCAATTTTATCTTTACACAAATGATAGATTAAAGTATCCATGTTTGCATTTTGATAGGTTGGAAGGATGTTTTGGTTTAATTTGTTTTTATTTTGTCATTAGTATGGTCATGTATGTTTAAAGTATGTTTGCCCATTTCTTTTTCATCCAGTCACTTTCTTTAGTTTTTTGTCATTTTTTTAACCAAGAAAATTCATTGGTACATTTTAGATATACATAACAGTTACATTCATCATAGTTAATTTGTATCTGTACATGATATATCTTGGTTTTTTTTCCCTTCCCCATCCCTCCCTTCAACTCCTCCTCCCCTCCTTATTTACAACAGCTTTATTTACATTTTTCCATTTTTTATCTTTTCCTTTTCCTTTTCCCTTCCTTCCTTTCCCCTTCTCCCCTCCCTGGTTCTCCTTCCCATTGGAATATTTTCTTTCCTTTTCACAATATCTATTATACATTTTTGTTTTTATTTACACTTACAGTTTCTCATACCAGAGAAACAATGCACTATGTACTCATGTGTGTCTGATTTATTTCACATAAGAATATGTTCTCAAGGTGCATCCATTTACCTATAAATGGTTCAAATTTATCCTTTTTATGGCAGAGTAGTACTCCGTTGTATAAAAAATCCACATCTTCTTTATTCATTCATCAGTTGCTGGACATTTGAGTTGTTTCCAAGATTTAGCTATTACAAACAGTGTTTCTATGAACATGGTTGTGTATATATCTCTGTGATATAATGTTTTTAATTCTTCTAGGAAGATACCGAGAAGAGGAATAGCTGGGTCAAATAGAAGCTCTAGTTGTAGTTTTTTGAGGAATCTCCACACTGATTTCCACAATAGTTGGACACTCCCACCAACAGTGGAGGAGGGTTCCTTTTTCCCCACAGCCCCCCCTTTTCCCCACAGCCCCACCAGCATTTGTTATTGGTTGATTTCGCGATAATAACTGTTCTTTCTGGAGTGAGATGGAATCTTAGCATTGTTTTAATTTGCATCTCTTGAATGACCAGTGATGTTGAACACTTTTTCGTACATTTATTTACCGTTTGTACTTCTTTATCTGCAAAGTATCTATTCATTTCAGATCCCCATTTTTGGAGTGGGTCCTTAATTTTAGGGGGTCTGATTTTTTTGAGTTCTTTATATATTCTAGATGTTAGACTTTGTCTGAGGAACAAAGGTCTAACATCTAGAATATGTTTTTTCCCACTCTGTGTGTTGTCTCCCCACTCTGTTAGTGATTTCTTTTGCTGTGCAAAAGTTTTTTAATAGGATGTGATCCCAGCCATTGATTCTTTGAGATATTTCCTGTGTAGTCTGAGTTTTGTTCATAAAGTCTTTGCCTACACCTATGTCTTCAAGAGTTCATCCTATTGTATCTTCCAGCAAATTTAGTGTTTCTGTTTTAATGTTTAGATCTCTGATCCACTTCAATTTTAGCTTAGTACATGGTAAGAGACATGGGTCTAGTTTTAGTCTTTGGCATGTGGAAAGCCAGTTTTTCCAGCACCATATATTAACAAGGCTGTCTTTCTTCCATTGAGGGTGTTTGGCTCCTTTGTCGAAGATGAAGTATTTGAGTGTGTTTGGAGTTGTTACTGCATCTTCTAACCTGTTCCCTTGATCCTTGGGACTGTTTATTTTGTTTTTTTGTTTGTTTTGTTTTGTTTTGTTTTTGCCAGTACCATGCTGTTTTTATCACAGTAACTTTATACTACAATTTCAAGTCAGGGTTTGTGATGCCCCCGGCCTTGCCCCTGTTTCCCAGAATTGTTTTTGCTGTTCTTGGTCTCTTCTGGTTCCAGATGAATTTTATGATTGCTTTCTCTAATTCTGTAAAGTATGCTATTGATATTTTGATTGGAATTATATTAAATCATATAGTAATTTAGGAAGTATGGCCATTTTCACTATGTTGGCTCTTCCTACCCAGGAACAAAAGATATCTTTCCATTTTCTGATATCCTTTTCAATCTCCTTTTTCAGAGTACTGTAGTTTTCAACGTGAAGATCTTTTACTTACTTTGTTAGATTTATTCCTAAATATTTCTCTCTTTTTTTGCTGCTATTGTGAATGGTGTGGCCTCCCTAATTTCTCTCTCAGTGAGTTTGTTATTTGTATACAGGAATGCTATTGATTTTTGAATGTTGACTTTGTATCCAGCTAGGCGACTGAACTTGGTTATTAAATCTAGAAGTCTTTTGGTGGAATTTTTGGGAACTTCTATGTAGAGTATCATGTCATCCACAAATAATGATAATTTAACTTCTCCCTTTCCTATCTTTATTCCTTTTATTTCTTTCTCTTGTCTAATCTCTGGCTAATGTTTCCAGAGCTATATTGAATAAGAGAGGTGATAGTGGGCATCCTTGTCTTGTTTCTGATTTTAGAGTGAAAGCTTTCAGTTTTTGACCATTTAGTATGATGGTGACTATTGGTTTGTCATAGATGGCTGTTATCAGATTGGAGATATAGATCATCTATTCCTATTTTCTGTAGGGTTTTTATCACGAATGAGTGTTGGATTTTGTCAGATGCTTTTTCTGCATCTATTGAGATGATCGTGTGATTTTCTTTTTGTCCTTGACTCTGTTAATATGGTATATTACATTTATTGATTTGCATATGTTGAACCATCCCTGCATCCCTGGAATGAATCTTACTTGGTCATAGTATATAATCTTCTTGACGATTTGCTGCATTCTGTGTGCCAGTATCTCTTTGAAAATTTTGCATCTATGTTCATTAGGGAAATTGGCGTGTAGTTCTCTTTTTTGGTTGGATCCTTTTCCAGTTTTGGTATCAGGGTAACCTTGCTTCCAGGAATGATTCTGGGAATATTGTTTCCCTTTCAATTTCATTAAAGAGTTTGAGGATTAATGACATTAGATATTCTCTGAATTTCTTGTAGAATTCAGCTGTGAATCTATCAGGACCTGGGCTTTTCTTTGTTGGTAGGTTTTTACTTCTTCAATTTCAATGGCTGATATTGGGTTATTTAGTATTTTTATTTCTTCTTGATTCCACTTTAGAATTTTTTATTTTTTAAGGGTATTTACCTTTTTCAGGTAATTGCAAATATTTCCCCAAATTTGCTTGTTTAATTTTGTTTATGGTATTGGATTATTTTGTTTATTGATTTTATTAATATGCAGAAGGCTAAAATTCTGACAGAGAAAGAAGTTACAAAAGAGAGAGAGGGCAGGCTGTGGTGGCACATGCCTGTAATCCCAGCACTACAGGAGGCTGAGGCAGGAGGATCGCCCCAAGTTTGAGGCTACCCTGGGCTACCTAGTAAGTTCAAGGCCAGCCTGAACTACATAGTGAGACTGTCTCAAAAAAAAAAAAAAATGAGTGAGAGAAAAGGTTAGAATGAACCCTGTGTTGTGGATTAGAATTGACCTCATATTTAGTTTACTATATGTATGCACACAGAAAGATAGATACAGAGGTAACTGTGGATATGTGTCCTATATATGCCTACATATATTTCCTGTTCTGTCTACCCAAAAGACCTAAAGCAGTGACACCTCAGTAGTATTGAACTTACCCATACAGTCCCAGCTGTACATCTCTAAAAACCCTTCCCTAATAGAAGGAGCCAAGCCTTTTTGGAGAAATGATATCAACTCTAGGGCTGAGACAGAAAATATAAAATAAACCTGGAGCATCTAACACTACCCAAAAGTTATGAAGTATTCAAAACTATGAGTGGTGTCAAGGCAACACAGGAACCAACCTGAAAGTATTCCTAATAGCCAAAACTAGAACAATTTGAGCAACAAAATAAAATAGTATTGGCTATAGCCCAAAGTTTAAAATAAATATGTGAGTCTATATTGATATAAAAAAAATTGACAATAAATGAGAAACCAGAAACAAACCCCCTTACAGAGGAATTTCACATACTCAGTGTAGATAGTTCCCCTCTTCCCTTGAATGTGGGCTGGACTTACTGATTCAATTTCAAAGAATGAAGTACAAAAGGGGAAAAAGAATATCTTTAGAGTAGAGAGACTAGTGGGTACTGCCTTCACCAAGTGATCAAGTTAACATCACCAGTGATAAGTCATATGGATATCCTGTACCCTGTGATTGAATGTGATGAGAAGGGCATTTCACCTCTGATATTCTTCCAAAAACAAAACAAAACATAGTCACAGCCTAGGCAAGCACAAAACATGGGACAAACCCAAGTTGAGGGACATTCTACAAAACACCTGGTACTCTTTAAAGATAACAAGGCCATGAAAAACAAGGGAAGACTAAAAAACTAAGACTGCGTCACCTAAGATGTTATACACCAGGGGAAGCTGGCTGAGAAGTACTCAGGATATGAGAATATAGAGATATCGTTTTGCAACTTATATGTAAGTCTAAAGTCATTCTAAAGTAAAAAATTATAGTTAATCCAAACTAAAGAAACAAACCATGAGTTTACACTATTATTTCCAGTTTTAAGTACCAATTATAGATTAATTAGATAATAGAGTTATTAAACAACAAGACAGTCACTAAATAATAAGAAATTATTGGTTCTTAATGTATGATTTTGGTGTTACAGTTATTTTACAAAAAAGGAGTCCTTACCTTTTGGAGATAAGTGCTGAAATATTTATGTAGAGTGTGTTATTGGGATCTGGAATTTGCCTCAAAATCAGGCAAGGGATGAGTAGTGAGTACTGGGTTGAAATATGGATAAAACAAGATTGACCAATCAGTTTTTATTGTTGGAGTAGGATAATGGATACATGAGGCTCTGTACTTTCTACATTTGACATTTTCCATACTATAAAATTAAATATTTAAAAAGATGAGAGAAATTACAAAATTTTTACTTAACTTTTTAAGCTTCATATTTTTAAATCATATCTCTAAAAATCTTGGCTTCTTGCCATATTAACATACTTATTTGCTTCACCCTACTACTTTAAATATATAATAAAAGTAAGATTACTGGATGCAGATCAGGATTTCATTGTACATCCTTTTATCCTTAAGGTATATCCCTACAGAGATGCATGTTCAAAATGCTGAATTTTAAAGTAATTCTAAATAACTTTCTCTTTGTGGTTATACCACAGGCTTGATATAGATAGAGTTGGGTTTGTTTGTTTCAGGTTTTTTAAATTAAAATTTTTATTAAGGTAATTGTAGGTACACATGCAGCTCTACAAAATAATCCAGAGATCCTTGTGGTCTTTTCCCGGTTTCTCCCAGCATAGTGTTAACATTCTGCAAAATTAGTACGATATCACAGCAAGGATATTCACATTGATACACCAATCTTATTCAGTTACCTTCATCAGTTTGCTTCTCATTTCCAGATTGCCTTTTTTCTTCTTTTGTTTTGTTTGTAGTTTATGAAAAATATTTATATAATTGTAAAGTCAAACCTATGAATAGGGTTCATTCAGAAAGGTCTGGTTTGCATCCCTTATCCTAATTCACCTCCTGATCCTAGTGGGAGCTATTTTTAAAACTTAGTTTTATTTATCTTTCCATTATTCGTGTTTGAAAACATAAGATATGTATATTTTATACCATCATCCTTCTTGCATAGTTTCATGTAGTTTCTTGTAAACCTTCATTTTTTAAAAATTTAAGAATACAAAAGAAAAACTAGGATTACTCCATAGCACTATGCAGACATTTTCATTCCTGCTCATACCTGCTTAGGTATAACCTGCTTATACCTGTTTATACCTCCACTTATGGTATAGAACAATTTATTAAACTTAGACATTTGGGTTGTTTCCATTATAAAACTTCTCATATGTATACATGTAGACAAAGAGGGTCATAGATAAATTAAGATGTATAGCCCTGTGTTAGTTACTTTCCTCATTGCTGAGACAAAAATACCCAACATCCAAAGTTAAAGGAGGAAAGGTTTATTTCAGCTCACAGTTTGTAGAGATTTCAGTCCATAATTGGCTGGCTCCAAGGCAGGGTGGCGTGGCAGAGGGGCATCACAGAGGAGAAACAGCTCATGATGGGCAGGCAGAAGGCAGCGAAGTAGTGAAGAAGCAGCAGCCATGACAGCAGCCGTCTTTCTCTTCATTATGTTCTGTCCAGGCTACAGACCCTTAGGGCAGGTAGCTCTCATACCCAAGGTGGGCCTTCCCATTATCCACACCCAGAACTATGCCAAACTAACCAGTTGACTAATTTGGTAATCATACCCCCTTGATCCCAGCATTGCACACTGTAGATCCAGCCCACTCTGAAAAGCCCCACTTATGATCAAATGAGGCTTTGGAGGGACATCTAGACACAAGCCATAACTGGACTCATCCATATCTGTGGACTTATCATTTTAAGATCACTGGATCCTAGAGAATTTGTAATAGAAGTAGAGATAAAATCTTTGTCCTTCACTGTGTTGGCTTTAGACTGTAGGCAGTATCATTTAATCTTAAAAGGAAACATAGAAATACTCTCATTCTGTCTTTTTGCCAGACTATACAAAGTACTGTTTATCCTAAGGACATTCTTCGTATTTCTCATATACACCACCAAGGTTCAAGAGGTTCACAGGAAAGAGGGGCAAGATCTTGGTGCGCCTTTTAAGACACTGCAGGGATTTGGAGTTTTATTCTAAAGATGTAAATAGCATCACAAGACGTATGGTCATGTGACCATTTTAAAAGGATACTGTGGCTACACTATGGCTATGAATTGGAAACAATGGCAGTAGTTCAGTAGGAGTGTTGATGGGTAGGATAGAACAGTGTCAGACGGAAAACGAAGTTAATATAAGCTGCAGATATTTAAGAATTGGAAGGGATGGAATTGGATGTTTGGATAAAGAGAGTAAGGAAAGACGAGGAGCCAAAATTGGTTCTCCATCTCTGGCTTGAGTGCCCAATATATGATGGTGCCTTTAACTAACTCAGACAAACCTGAAAGTATGTTATAAAATACTTTTTTGACATGTTGAATTTGAGGTCTCTGGGAGATGTCTGAGTGAAGTTATTAAATAGGAAGTTGAGTGGATTGGGGGCATAGAAAGATTTTCAAGTGGCTGCTATTGAGATGATTTTTAAAAGAATATATGGAGAGAGAAGAAAAGAAGCCTTGAATCCTGAGGTTCTCCAAATTTTAAAGATTGTAGAGCAGGAAAATCAAATAGACAAAAAAGAGCTAAAGAAAAGAAAGGAAAATCATGACAGCAAGAGGTCATAAAGGCTAGTTAGAGTTTATCAAGAAAATTTTGTGGGGAAACGAAGGGTTTTAGTACTTTCTAGTTCCATCCTTCACTAAGTTCCTTTATCCGTTAACCAGGGACCAGTGTTTGTGCTCTGCATGACTTGCATCCTGACTCATTTTCTCTGACGTGCTCCCTATTTGGTATCTACTGATAATTCTTTGCTCCCATTTGATATCCCTATCTGGTTTCATATCGTAGGAACTTAGTGAGTGAAAGAACATTAGAGGACAAATGCAGAGACCTGTACTGTTGTCCTAGACCTGTCACCAACTTTATCTATTTAGCGATTTTGTTTACTAATGCCTGTTGTCTCTGAGGTATAGCTAGAAACTTGTACAGAGATGGCTAGACATGAAAGCAATTGCAACAAAAGAGGGAAGAAAAGAAAGGACCATGAAAAAGGAGATAATACCAAGATGTGAAGGATGACCAAGAGTTTGCCAGGTGGGGATGGAAAGGATGAAACTAGGCCAAAATGGTAAAGTTGTAAAGATCTACAAATCTCGTGAAATTTAGACAAAGAAAACAGAATGAAGCCAGGCCTTGTGGGAACTAGAATAAAAGATTGCAGGAACCAAAGTTACTACTCCTTTATTTCCTCAGGGTTTCACGTTAACCTTGCTCTGGAAAGACCAGCTTTCCCTTTTTATTCAAGGGCCTGAATATGACCCCAAAACAGTCTCCTCGGTTCCCAAATCTGGAAGCCTGAGTAATCCCAGCATATCTTACTTCACATTCCAGACACAGAGAGAAAAAAATATGAATGAATGAGTGAATAAATTTGTCTTTTGTCTCAGTTTGCCCTCCTTTTTCTGGAACTGAGTATCCTAAGTTGTGGACCTGACTCCCTTTGGACTACCTTCTTTTGAATCAGTGTCTGACCAGGGGCAAATATATGCCCACTGCTGTTTCCATGTTTGGGCTGGGGTTCTAGGTGGGTAGGTTTAATAGAATATGGACACCAAGTTGACTACAGGAGAAGGAAAGGAGATAAACATTATAGGCAGTGTAGAGAGCAAGTGGAATCACCAGAAATATGAATCAGCTTATATGCTTAGGGCGCTAAAAATGGTGAGCTATTACTTTAAAATAAGATAGAAGATGAAAGAATGACTAGAGATGAATTTGAACATGTAATTATAAAACCACTGGTGATGTGCATGCTATACTTTACACATTTTGATGGTCTCTTAATTCTTCTTAACAACTCATGGATTTTAACTGTTATATCCATTTTACAGATGATAAAACTGAAACTTAGAAAGTTGTGACTTGCTTAAGGTCATATAGCTGGTATGCTATAGCTAGGATTCTTAGGCACTTTGACTCTGGTGTCCTCACTCTTAATTGTTCTGATATGTCTAGGGCTTTTGATCCATGATAAGGTCTTTAATCAGTCTATTTGACAAGTATTTATTGAGTGCCTACAGTATGCCAGGCACTGTTCTAGGTGCTGCAGATTTAATAGTGAGCAACTCAAAGTCATTGCCTACATGAGACTTATATTCTAGTGGACAAGACTAACAAGCAAGTATTTAGTAAAAATAGCAAGCAGCAATATGTGCAGTGAGGAGCAGGGTCAGGTAAGGGATAGACAATGTTGAGGATGTTGCTTCAGAGAGGATGTCCATGGGAGCCCTTTCTCAGGAGATGACCTTTAATCAGACTTAAAATTTTATTCCGTAGGTGATAGAGCACATTAGAATAATTTTACCAAGGTAATAATATAATCAGACTTGTACATTAAGGAGAAACGTTTAGACTCAGTATGAAAAATGGTAGTGGATGGTTAAAAGAAAAGTCAGTAATAAATTCCAGGCAAGATGTGATTTGGAGTTCAGCTTCTTGGTTGTAATGGGGGCTGCTACAGGAAAGGAAACTGAACTCAGGCCCACTGCATGAAATTGAGAGATGGACAGAGAGCCTCAGCCTACAACAGTGGCTGAGGTAAGTTCTGACCATCACATAGGAAGGGGTAACTCAGGGGAACAGTAGAAGAAAGACAAGAACAATAAATCCCTACACAAAGTCAGTGCTCACATTAAAATTTCAAAGCACACAAGGAAAAACTAAAATCTTGAGGCAAATTTGGCACATAGAAAATTTGATTTAAAGAAAATGGAGGTAATAGAAAAAATGTAAAAAGGACTTTAAATCTCAAAAAAATGAAAAGAAGGAGTAACGTCCCTAAAACAAGAGGCTGTTCTATCTGGTAAATGTTTAAAACCCTTCAAGAGAGTATGTGCAAGTATGTATGCATGTGCACATGCCTATGTGTTTGTCCGTCTTTGGAATCAGAATGGCTAAGTTGAAAGACAGTACTGAAGAAGAAAAATAAAACAGACAGAAGCTAAGCATCATGGAGGCCAGATGGAGAGTAGCCAATGTACATACCCAGGAATCCTGCTCAAAGAGACAATAGCCAAGCACTTTCCCAAACTGAAGAAACACTGTCCCCTCAGATAGAAATAAACTTTGAGGAAGATTGTTATTAATCAACTCTTGGATGTTTTGTATCTATGGTGATTATGGGATACCCACCTGTAGATGGCCCATACAAGCTGCCTGTACGAGACTGGCCCCAGAAGAAGAGTCTGAGGTAGAATGGGGTTTAGGAAGCCCTACCCACTAGCACAGGGCCCATTTCATCTCATTTCTACCTTAACAGCTTGTGAGAATGAAGTGAAATGGGAAAACAATCTGATCATCATCTTCATTATCATTATTTTAAATTTAATTTATTGTTAAGCCTCAGGATTTGAGGGTAAGAGCTCAGGATCCTGGAGCCACATTGCCTAGGCTCAAATCCTGGCTCTGCTACTTTGTGACCATGTGACTTTGAACAAGTTATATAACATTTATCTTAACACGCAATTTCCTTCTCTGCAAACTAGTATGTGTCTCCTGGTGTTGTCATGAGAATTAAAGAAGTTATTACTTGTAAAGCACTTGAAATGGTACTTGGTGTGTAGTTAAATGCTCGGTAAATCTTTGCCATTAGCAATTAACATACCTGCATTTAACAGGAACCTTCAGGGTCTTAATCTCAGAGGAGGTACTAATGTAAAAATCGTAGTGTATTAGAATAATAAATTTAGGTATCCATGTCTTATACTGAAAGGACCAATTTAGTTAAGTACTGGCTTTTATTTGTCCATGTAAAAAGAGTTTTGTTGCTATTTGCAAATTGGTCATGATGTTATTCGAACATTCAGGAACTCCTCTCTTTTTCTTTGTGGTGTCCAAAACTTAAAAATAATTTATAGGCATATGAGATGTTCTCCTAAGGACATAGTAATGGTTCCACTTGTTAAATTGGAACAATTCATTCTTAAATAGATACCTTTGCTTATGCCTCTGTTTTTGTTTATAACCATACCTCTATTGGTTGGTTGGTTGGTTGGTTTGAGACAGGGTCTCACTATGTAGTTCAGGCTGACCTTGAACTCACTTATGTAGCCAAGACTGGCCTCAAACTTGCAATAATCTTCCTGCCTCAGCCTCCCTAGTGCTGGGATTGCAGGTGTGTGCACCATCCAGGGCTCATCTATACTTTTATAACTGCCAAAATTAACATTTTATTTTTGCTGGGAAATTGCCTAGAAGAATTACAACCCCTATTTTGATTTCAGAGTACAAATGACAGTAAAATGAAAACAGAAAGCCAATAATTAACTCTATGATTATTTTGTAATCCCTGCTGTGTTTGTTCAAGGTGAGATCATTTTCTAAATTAACCACCTTCTTCATCTCCTGGGCCATATCAGGGCTGGCATGATTCTTTACAGTTCTTTAGTGTTCTGTAAAACAAATAAGCAAAAGACATGCCAGAAGCAGAGCTGTCAAAGAATGGCCCTGAATCTTTGAATTCCACAAAATACTAGAAGGAACCTGTTGCAGTTTTCATCTCTCCATGTCTGAAGAGTACTCCCTCTCCTGGAGTACAGGAGTTTTCAAGAGAAGGCTTTGAGGAACAAGAAGGAGAACTTATTTCTAGAAGAGAAGAGTTGCAAGTAAAGCTAGAGAGACTTAAAAGTCACCATAGATACTCACACCAGTTATAAGAAGCCAGGCTTGGTGGCACATGCCTGTAATACCAGCATTCGGGAAGCTGAGGCAAGAGGATCGCCATGAGTCTTAGGCTAGCCTGGGCTACAAAGTGAGCTCAAAGCCAGCCTGAACTACAAAGTGAGACCCTGTCTCAAAAAAACAAAAACACAGTTATAATAATTCAGACAAGATAGAAAGCAATCTGATGCAGTGATTGTTATTGATTTGGTTTTGGGTAGCAGAGTTTCCATCCCATTTTCCACCTACAGAAATGAGCAGAACCAGATCAAAGATCTAAGAAAAAAAAATTTTTTTAAATGTTTAAACCAGTAAGTGAAGGATTGTGTGGAAGATATTTGCACAACTGTTGCTATTCTTTCATTATTTTATTATGAAAATTATTTCATAAAATAAGCAAATTTAAGCAGTTATATTTTAGAATTAATGAAGTTAAAAGATTTGGGGGGACAGGACTGGGTAAAGAGAGAAATTTAGGGCCCGGGGCCTTTGAACTCTGCCCTGTGCAAACATAACTGGGGTCATTATCATTGTATAAATCTGCAGACCTCATTTTGAGTATAGAAACAATGGTAGCTTGGCAACTTGGTCCCTACCTAGCACCATGAAGCCCAGTCTGTCTCCTGGTCAGTTAGAAAGAGCTTATGAGGACTTGCAGTAATTTTTTTAAAGGCCTTTAAAGATATAGAATGTCACTGTGCTCATACTAACCCTGGCAAGTCCATCTTAGAGCAAGGATAACCTCCTCCTTGAAAAAGATGAGCAGGAAGCATGGAACTGTACAGTGGGCAAAGAATCAAGAGACTCAGCTTCTAGCCCCAGTTGCCATTAATTTGTTACTAACCCAGAGCATGTCTTTTAATGAAACTTCTAGTTTTAAAATTCTGTGATGTGACTCATGGTGATTTATACCTGGAGGTTCCAAACCCCCATCCATTATTTGTGTTGGAGGCCTGGGAGGTGGGTGGTTAGCTGTGGGGATTAGAGAGAACACTGGGGGCTGCACTTAAATTACTACCTGGTAGAACAGAACAGGGTCTGTTGTTCTCATCTGACTTCCTTCTTTTCTGGGAATTTCAGAAAGCCATAGAGAGGTATAAACAACTAATAATTCAGAAGTCTGCTGTTCCTACCATAGGATTATTTGCTGTCTCTTGTAGCTGAAGTTTCCTTGTCCACTAGGAGGCACCATTGTCAAACAACATTGATTAGGGGTCAAAGGATCTTGGTCCTCTAAGAAACAAGATAAGGGAGCCAGACATGGTGGCACACACCTGTAATCCCAGCACTCTGAGAGGCTGAGCCAAGAGTTTCACAAGTTTGAGCCCAGCCTGGGCAGCTTAGTGATTTAACCGGACCCTGTCTCAAAATAGAAAGAAAAGAAAAGAGAAGAGAACTGAAGAGAAGAGAAGAGAAGAGAAGAGAAGAGAAGAGAAGAGAAGAGAAGAGAAGAGAAAGGCAGGCAGGCGGGCTAGAGATGTAGCTCAGTGCTAAGTCCCCAGGTTCAATCTCAAACTGGATAAGGAAAATGTCTAGAAAACAGGGCTGTGGACATGGTGACAGTGCAGTCTTTGATATCTAGATGGGCATTAGAGCAATTCTCAGTTTATAAAACTTGATAAACAATATCTTAGATTGCATTTCAATTTGAAAAGTAGCAAAATCTTTCAAGCCAGTGTTTCTTCAAAGAAATAGAGTTCTATGGGATATGAAAAGAGACCTTAGAGATTGTCAATGCAGAAAGACTAAATATCATGATTAAAGTCTACCAAGCAGTTAAATCTGGACGAGTCAAGAATCAATGCATAGGGGACATTTCTCAGTTTTGTCAGTCCCAACATCCTAACCCTTTTCCAGTATTTGTAGTATCCTTCATCTTAAAGAGTTTTGATGGGAAATAAAGCCCACTTTCTAGCCAGATATTTGCTCTTCTTGACACTTAGGATATGGGCATATCTCATAGGTTTTATGACTCACACATATCTACCCATGGCAGCTAGTGACAATAAAACAGGACCATGTGGAACTCTCACGTGACAGCAAAGAAGATTACTGTAGTAGTAGCCCTCTGGATGGTGTCTAATGTCTGGGATTAATGAGAACAGTTATACAACCAGCAGCAGATGTGTAGGACAGCAGCAGTGGTGTCCCCATCAGATCAGTTTAGAGTTTGGTTTCTATGTGGCCCTAGTCTCGGTTTTATAGGCCTTCCTAGTATTGTGTGAGCATCTCAGTGTCCTATTAATAAACTCCTTTTCTGCTTAAATCAGCCAGAGGAGATTTCTGCTTTTCATAACTAAGAACCTTAACTGACCCAGAATTAAGTACCAGTAATGAGTGGAGGAGGGATGACAGAGGACTCCATTATGAGATGATGAATCAGCTAATACCCTTCCTAAGTAGCTATTAAAGTATGTGGTTCAACTGGCCAGTGCCTCTTGTACATTGGAATATCAACCCTAACTAGGAAGCCTCTAAAATTAGGAATGGAGCTGGGGATTGGAGGGTGGAAAAGAAGAAAGGCAAGCCAAGAGCCAGATAGATATTCAAGGTGCCGTGTTCTGGCGAGGAACTTTGAAGAACCCAAGAATTCTTAATAGAACCTAACCTTCCAAGTCCTTATGAAGAGCTGTTTGTTAAGATGGACGATTAGAGTATATTTATCAGTTTGTATGTTTGATATGTAAGTTGAATATCCCTAATCTGAAAATCCAAAGTTCTCCAAAATCGTAAAATTTCTGAGTGTCAACATGATACCATAAGTGAAAAATTTCACACCTGGCCTCATGTGATAGGTCTCAGACAAAACACAGGCACACTAAAAATGTATAAAATTGCCTTTAGGCTATGTATATAATGTATATATGAAACATAAATAAATTTTGTTTGGGCTCAGGTCCTATTCCCCAAATATCTCATTACATATGCAGATATTCCAAAATCTAAAAAGAAAAATCTGAAATCCAAAGCACAGGTGTTTTGACTAAGAGAGTCAACCTGCATAATTTAAATGTGTAGACATGTAATAGCATAGACTTCCACTTATACACTTGTCCCACTCCCTGCTTGTATTAGGGTAGCCTTACCTAAGGCAGGCTACATGTGCCGTACATACCTTGAATCTGTATCATGCCGGAGACACGCAAAATTGCAAAGTAAAAGAATTTGGTGTACTCTGCCTTCTTTTTCTATGGCCTTTCTTCCCTTCAGTGCTCTGTTTCCTTGAATATACTCATCCTGAGAACTTCCTGGTACATTCCTCCCCTCCATGAGCTGTGAGACATCCCCTTCAGACATTGCCTAATCTGTAGCACTGACTAGGAGGACTCTTTTTTTTTTTTTTAGGTACTACCAAGCCCTCAGACCCACAAAATTACTGAATGCCATACTTGGCAGCAACTCACTTAGGGGGATACAGGACAGGGAAGAAAGCAGAGCCAGGTAGCCACATGCATTACTCTTCAACAGGAGTCCATTCAGCGTTACATAAAATAAAGTTCAGTAAATATATATAGTGCAGAAAAGGATTTTTAAATAGTGTTGAGAAATCTAACAATTCAGAAATCAATTTAGATTCTCCGCCACCACCCTCCACACACATACAAACAAGAAAACTACAGACAGAATAGAGTTTATTAAGCTTATCCTAGGAAAGGTAGCAAGAAATAAAATTATTTAACAGATCTTTAGAGACTTTTTAAAACTTCAAAGGCCTGGGATTCACAAAGGAAAACATCAATAGAGTTAACAAAATTTGAAAAAGTAGAAAATTAATTTCCTCCAGTATTGACATACATTCTATTGAGCATGAAGAGTTCACTCCAATGAAAAAAAAGATACTAAGCTTCACACACAAATGAGTGAGAACAGGAATAGATAGTTCCCACCAAAAGAAATACAGTTGGTAAGTAAGCATTTGGGGATATGCTCAATCATCTTAATGTTTTTGGCAAAATATCAGAATTGCTTTAGTAAGCCATTAAGTTCCCATTTGCAGCAAATACTCCTGTTTTCAATTGAAAAGATGAAGGTTTCTATCTACCTGCGTATCATAGTCAACAGTCTTGTCTAAGCAGTTCTCTGGTCCCTCTCCAGGTTCATGCTAACAGAATATGTAGGTAGGAAGGAGGGAAGAGCTTAGCTCAGATTCTAGCATCTCTGTCCACTCCGAATCTACCTCCCACGCTGACTCCCTCTCTGGAGCTCCAGACCTTATTGTCATGTGTCACAAGAGATGTCTCAAAATGCTGCTATTCCCTTAACTACTGTGCAGTGACTACAGCTCTCTCATGCTCTCCCATAAATTTTGGCATGTAATTTTTTTCACTATCATTGTTTAAAATATTTTCAAATTTTCATTATTTCTCCCTTGATTAACAGGTTATTTAACATGCATTTCTTAATCTCTAAACATTTCGGAGTTTTTTAAGTTATTTCATTAATGTGTTTCTAATATAACTACATCATGGTTAGGAAACATGCCCTGAATGCCTGTTTCTTATTGAAGTTTTTAACGCCAGCTTTTATCTCCATAGTAATAGTAAGTGTTGGGGTTTCTCTGTGCTCTCAACATGTCATACCAGAATATATTCTGTATCCCAATTTATGAAATGCAGCTCGATGGCCCCACCAGAGAGTGCTTCACTGGGGCCTTGGCCTTTGGCAGGTCCTTCAGGGGTCTGCCAAAAAGCCGCTCTGTCTCTCCTCTTACACAAGCCTGTACAGAAGCACTGTACCCTACCAGCCTCCATCCGACTGCTCCTGCACCTCTCCAGAGTTCCCCAGAAGTACCTGCCCAACTGTCCCCTTTCTGTAGCTCACTCCTCAACCACCAGGGCAAAAACAGCTCTTGCTCACCCCTTTGAGCTCTAATCTATTCCCTGTTCTCACTGAGTACTTTTTACATTACACACTACTTAGTTAATTCTTTTGAGGATTTAAAAATTTTTCTAATTTCATCTATTTTTATAGTTGTTGATTTTGTCATCTTTAGAGAAAATACTGGTCAGAAAAATCCAGATTTAGTCTGTCATCTGTGACAGTGCTCCTCACAGAATAGTTTGCAGATGAGCCCCAGTCAACCATCTGTAACCAGTCTACTGTGAGATAGGTATAGAAATTGAGAGCTAATGTTTAGAAACTGTCACTGCAATTTGACATTGCTATGAAATCATAGCACATGAGTTTGTGCCTTCAGTTCAAAATAATCCTTATGCCAAAGTGGCATATTTTGGAGTGGCATACTCAGATCCCCTTTAATACACAGCCAATCATACCTTGTGCCTTTAAACTCGTGATCTGTTTTGTTTGTTCAATACCTTGGTTTAGGATAATTTTTTAAAATTATATCAATAATGCATGTTTATTGTAAAATTTTAAAAATTCAGGTGGGGGCAGCTAAACTCATTTCCACAGTTCCGAGTAAATCTCCATTTTCCACAATTCAGAGTAAACCTCCATGGTTTCTCTCTGCATATACAGTAGTGTAGAAGCCCTCCCCATATTCTTTTGTAGAAGGGCTTCTCCTCTTGCTCATTCCATCAGAATGGAGACAGCCGGGGAAATTCTGAACATGCCTTTTGAAGATTCATGATAGCACCAAGAACACCCCAACATGGGAAGTGAAAAAGGAAAGCAACAAAAGAAGCCTTACTCTTGTTTTTAGAATCATTACATTATCAGATAGTTTATCAAAGAATTAAATCACCAATTTTGTTCAAAAGGTTCAAGGTTATTGGGATTGTATCATGAATATGTATATATTAAATTTCTATGATGAATAAAATTTGCATAAATAACAATATTTCTAGGTTTTATTTTTGTACCTCATAAAACTTAAAATTAGTAGATTGTTTCTTTTACTTAATATTACTTAATGTTACAAATAATTATTCAGACATTTAATAATAGAAAAGTATTTTCATAGTGTTAACTCGTTTTGAAACAATCCTTCATAGAACAAGTCTGCATATTAAAAGTTACACAGGCGATTTCATTTGGTACCCCTGGTTATGAACCACTGAATTTAAAAAGGTATATAACAGCCAAAAGATTCCATTTATAATAGCAATAAAAGTATAAAATGCCAGGGCTGGAGTGTAATGCAGTGGTAGAAACTTACATAAACATGTGAGAGGCCCTGGCTTGATCTCCAGAACCACAAACAAACATACACATGATAGATAGATAGATAGATCGGGGGAGAGAGAGAAAGAGAGAGATAGGAGAGATCAAAATATACGGTGAATGTTTAAATTTTAAAAAGTCATTACATTAAACAACATATTGCCCTTTATTCCTCTCAAAATACTTCCCCTCACTTCAAACATTGTTCTTGCCAGTATTCTGAAGCAGTTCTGGAAATCCTTTTTTTTTTTTATTTGTTTGGTTGTTTTTGTTTGTTCGTTTGTTTCTGGTGCTGGTGCTCGAACTCAGGACCTTTCACTTGCTAGGCAAGCACTCTAACCATTGAGCTAAATCCCCAGCCCGTGTATGGTTTTTTGAGACAGAGTCTTACAAGGTAGTTCAGGCAGGCCTTGAATTCACTATGTAGCCCAGGCTGGCCTCAAACTCAGTTATCTTCCTGCCTCAGCCTCTCAAGTGCTGGGGTTACAGACATGTGCCATTATGCCCAGCTTGAAATCCTCTTTCATATCTTTATAAGGTATGATTTAAATATATACACATATGTATGTATAGACACACACAGAAACACACACACACATATGGTGAATGCTACTGCTGAATGCCATCCAGTGAAAAGATAAGCTTGTGAAAACATTAGGGTGTCTTGTCATGTACCTTATTCACTGAATCTGGTACTGTTCAACTTCTGGCTCTTCCCCAAAGTCAAAATGACCATGAAAGGCAAACATTTTGAATCAATTCAGGACATTAAGGTAGGCAGGACAACACAACTAAAGACACTCACAAAAGGACTTCCAGAACTGCTTCAGAAAGTGACAAGAATGACGGGAAAGTGTGTTCAAAGGAAAAGAGAGTATTTTGAGAGGAATAATGGCAGTGTGTCATTTACTGTAATAATTTTTTAAATTTAAACATTCATTGTATTTTTCTGTCATACTGCATATATATATATGTATAATGCATAGGGGGAAAGCTAATAATCCTTGGAACCAATATAAAGAAAATTTTATAACTTACAAATATGAAAAGAAATGGGGAGACATGTTCATAGATGAAAATATTAGAAAAATATTCATTTCTAGAAGTTAATATGTAAATATATCATCTGGGTCAAAGTATAAAAAATTTTTATAGTTTAACAAAATGAATAATATTCAACTGGGAGAAAAAAATTCTTAAGTAAGGAATAATAAGACAAGGCTTAGTTTGCCAAATACTGTAATATGCATTTCAATATTTAAAATGAGATGGTACTAGACACAAGAATAGACAGGTCAGTGGATGAGAATAGAAACCTAAAAATACCCCATGTATGTGCATATGTAGAGATTGTCATTTCATGTACTACAGATGGAACCAGAAACAAATAGATTGATTAGGTAATTGGTAGGTAATTGCAGCACAGAACAGTAAATGATTTCCATCTATTTCTCACTGACTGATTCCCTCCTTAGGCCTTGGCGTCTCACTACTTTGCTGCCTCCTATGCCCTATCGCCCTTTTCCTTCTTTCCTTCCAAGACCCTCCAAAAAGTCTTCTTCTAGCTCTCACCACAGCTCCCCAATTCTTAACGCATAGCTGGGCATGGTGTCACACGGCTGTAATCCCAGTACTCTGGAAGCCTAAGGCAGGAAAATCAAAGTTCAAGCCCAGCCTGGGCAACTTAGTGACTTAGTAAAACCCTGTCTCTAAATTTAAAAAATGGCTGGTACTATCATCTTCTCATGATAAAAAAAAAAAAAACCAACGAGTTAGGTATACCAGGAATATGTCTCAACACGATGAAGGCCTTATGTGAGAAGCCCACAGCTAATGTGTGCCACTGTGAAAAGCTGAAAGCTTTTAGTCTAAGAGCCAGAATGAGACAAGGATTCCCACTTTCACCACTTCTGTTGAACACACTATCAGAATTCCTAGTTAAATCGTCTTTGCAGATGACAGGATCTTATATTTAGAAAAGCCTAAAGAGTCCATCTAAAAAATTGCTGGAACTAATAAATACAGTAAAGTTTCAGGATATAAAATCAACTTCAAAACTCAGTGCATTTGTGTGCATTAAAAATGAATAATCAAGAAAGTAATGGCATTTAAATGCTAAGATTTCATCTCACTCCAGAAAGAGTGGCTATCATCAAGAAATCAACCAATAGCAAATGAAGGCAGGGCTGTGGGGAAAGAGGAACCCTCCTCCACTGTTGGTAGGAATGTAGGCTGGTCCAACCATTATGGAAATCAGTGTGGAGATTCCTCAAAAAACTACAACTAGAGGTTCCATTTGACCCAGCTATTCCTCTGCTTGGTATCTTCCCAGGAGAATTAAAAACATTATACCACAGCGATATATGCACAACCATGTTCATAGCAGCACATTTTGTAATAGCTAAGTCTTGGAAACAACCCAAATGCCCAACAACTAATGAATGGCTAAAGAAGATGTGGTTTTTCTATACAATGGAGTATTACTCTGCCATAAAAAAGAACAAACTTGAGATATAGGTAAATGGATGTACCTTGAGAACATACTCAAGTGAAATAAATCAAACACTCATAAGTACATATCGAATTGTTTCTCTGGTATGAGAAACCATAAGCATAAATAAGGACAAAAATGTATAATAGATACTAAGTAAAAGAAAGATAATATTCAATAAGGAAGAGAATTAGAAAGGCAGGAGGGAGAAAACAAGGAAAGGAAAAAGAAAGGGAAAAAGGGGGGAAATGTAAATAAAATTACTGTAAATAGGGAAGGGAGGGGGAGTAGAGGGGGGGTGGAAGAGAGGGGTGGGGAAGAACAGGGGAAACCAAGATGTATCATGACAGGTACAAATTAACTATGATGAATGTGATCACTATGTATGCAATGTACCAATACATGTTCTTGGAAATAAAGTTTTAAAAAATGCCATTTAAAAGTAAAATAAAAAAAATGGCTGGTGCTGTAGCTCAGTGTGAAGGCCCTGGGTTCAATCCCCAGTACCAAAAAAAAAAAAATCTTAATTCCTTTAGTATCCAATCATTTTGGTTCTCTTCTTTGCCCAACTCTTTCATCTAACGTGAACAGGGCTTATCCTCACATGTCACAGTTAAAAAGGAAAACATTTGAACAAAACTAATTCCTTCATGATGAGGTGTTTTTTAATCCTCACAGATCAGCTAACCAGCTTAAACTGAAGCCAGGCTTAAACTGAATGAACTAACCAGGCTTAAATTGAATGAACTCACCAGGCTTAAACTGAAGCCAGGCTTTAAAATAGCATTTTTTTTTCCTTCCCACAATATAGAGAAATGAAAATATTCAGCCTCTCTAGTAATTATGAAAATGTGGATTAGAACAATCATGAATGACTTTTTCCCCCTGATTAGCAGAGATGAAACAGAATCCTAGTGAGGGCAAAGTGGAAGCAAGGACACATTCACACTCAGTGGCAGAAATCCAAATTAATAAATTCATGGTATTGCATATATTAAAACTGTTCCCGTATATACCTGTGGCCTAGCAATGACAGCAGATGATCAGAGTTGTTCACAAAGATGCATGATCACCTTCATCCAGGCTTGATTTCTGCTGGTGAGATATGAGTGCCGCCATTCTTTGGAGTAGACTATTCATCACAAACATTTTGGGGAAGAATCCTACTTGACATTGAAAAATGTCCATTAGGTGTGAAACGAGATAAAGACAAAATTTGTAAAGCCTTCTATAAATGTGTAAATGTTTTCATTGACATAAAACCACACTGTGATCCAAATGATACAATGGACTACTCATGTAATATTTACAGCATGTGAAGTCCTATGCTGGATGTGGGGTGGAGATATGTTGAAAGTACAAACTATGCTTGTTTTTTAGGACCTTATACTCTTGTTGAACTGCCACAGTGCATGAAGATGTGCATTTGTTCCTTGCACACGCAGTTGGTGTAGGTGGAATCAAAGAGAAAGGCCTTGGATATAGCTCGACAGAGATTTGAGTCCCTTCCCTCTCACATCTTTGTCCAGTTACATAGATTATTTGAGAAGGAGAATGGTGCTGATTTTGTGAGTCCTTAGAAGTATGAAGGGAGATTTAAGAAGGAGTGCTTCCCGTAAGGCCTGATAAATAGTAAATATGCAAGTTCCTTTACTTTCCCTTATAGGAGTTTCTGTTTTCTCAGTATAATATCTCTAACAGGTATGCTGATGACTGAGGTACTATATTTGAAAACATTTGATACACATTACAAGCATTTTAAGGTATTGTGAAAACATTAGCTCTTAATATTTCAGTAATTTCATTAAGATAGGTAAGGATCGGATACAAGTTTCTCATCTATAAATACATAAGTGTATGTTGTATGTGTTTATATTATGTAAGTGCTTAATTTGATGATATGAACTATGTAGGTTTTTGAAGAATGAAAGCAAAGGAAGACATTAATGTGGTGGTGATCATTGACGGGGCTTCCTGGGAAGGGGAGATTGAAATGGAAACTTGAATTTAGGCAAGATTTGAATATTAAGAGCATTATTTGCAGAAGCCAGTGGCAAAAAAACGAGGGAAAAAATGGAAGTGAGTAGTAAGAGCTATCTGCCTAGAGAACATGGTTTTCTTGGCACTGGACAGGGGCGGTAGAAGAGGCGACGCATGGCCAAGACCACAGGAAACCTTAGGTATCTGGTGAGAAACAAACCCATTTTAGGTTTGAAAGCAAGATAGTAATACCTTGTCACCAACACCTCAATGCATTAGAATATATTTGTAGTGATTAATTTGGGCAATGGAAGTATAAACAAAATAAATTATAAAGAAGCTCATTATTTTCTCCTTTCACAACACATAGCATGGATTTCCCATTTTGTGGTGATAGGTAAAGCAAAATATTTTAGAATTCTTATATTCTTAAAATACTACATTATATGACTAGATAGAGATAATATTGGAATTTGACTCAAAAATATTCCCACCACCTCCTGCATTGCTTCTTCCTGAGGCTCCTTATCATGATAACCTAAGGACATGTATAGTCAGTTTTCTACACTTCATGTTATTTGATACTCCTGTTGACCTGCTCTTCCTGCAAGTTTCTTTTCCTGCAGATTTTCAATGTTAAGATTATTATAATATCCTGTATTATTTATGTCTGCTTTTCACTGAAAGGAAGGGGATTTAAGTAACGTGCAATCATTAGCAGCAAAGCAACTAATAACTTAGTGATGATACATTCACCTTCGATGTTCTCTTCCTGGAATTTCCTCTTTTCTTACATTCTTTTTCACGTTTCTCTACAGTATGGATGGAGCGGATCTGTGTTTTGAAATCGTAAAGCGAGCTGATGCTGGTTTTGTCTACAGTGAAGCAGTAGCCAGGTATGTAATCTTCCAAGATGAAAAGTGGAAGTAAAAGAAGGAAATGACAAAGAAATCACATGAAGTAGTAGCCTGCTCTTTAACTTAGCCTGAGTAGATGTCTGCTCTTTGCTTCAAGGGACATAGCTGTATCGGAATGCATTAGTGGAACCAGATAGTGACTGGAAACACAAAGTAACAAACAATAAATTCCTCTATTAATAGATGTTTACATTTTCACACCAGTAGTGCTGTTGTTGTCATTTATGATGCCTCTATGCGGGAGGGATTTGAGAGCTTAGGAACCATGTGGAATTAAATTTGGGTGTTTTTGTTGATGTTTTGGCAGATGCACCTCATTAGTAATTCATTTTGCCTTGTAGTGATATCAGATTGTTATATGACCAGTTTATTTAAGGAAAAGCACAAAACAGTAAAAAGAACAACAGTAAAATCACCATTTTTCTGAATATATTTGCTTCAGGCTAGTGTGTAGTCTCCCAGCCTAAGGGCAGCCACTGTTATAAGTTGAGAAGTTGTCATAATGATGTAGTGACTCAAATTAAGGAGTAAATATAAAAAAATCACAGGGCCACTGGCTTGTACATTAGAGCAATACAGCTTTCTGCTTTGGTTATATTCAGTCATAGTATAAGTATACTGCAGTGGGTTACCTCTTTGCTACATGGGATGCACAACCTTCCTCAATCACCAACCATAATATATTGAAGGATTCAAACCCACAATCCTGTTAGGATTTATTAAAGCTCTCTATCATCTGGGAAGCAGTCACATCACATGATTATAACTTCCTCCCTCCTATCATTACTTTTATAACTATAGCATCATAGAAGGACATAGCCGAAAACTACTTAGAGACTGATTTAATACAGCTTCGGTTTGGTTACCTTCAAGCTCAGTGCCCTGACTCCTCCTGGCCAAGGAGTAAGGGCTCCATCTCAGGAATGCAGCAGCCATGGCTGTAGCACAGAATAAAGACTGTGCTCATTGTGGGGTATGCCCATGCTGCTTTTTCGTACTATTGTGGCAAGGGAGAAGAGCCAAATGCAAGTTCATGTGTATGTTAACTGTAATTCTTTAGATTCCTGATGTATGGTAGAACTGAGGCTAAATATCCTCTTTTCTTTTGTGCCATGCTCTGGAAAACACACTCTGGTTTTCTTAAGTTCCATTTTTCTATTGTTGAGTTCTTAATATAGCTTTAAATTAATATTCTTTTTTGGGCTTCAAAGCCAAATAGCATCGAACAGTCGGTGCTATCTTGATTTTTCTTGTGGCATAGTTATAAACCATTCTCTCTGACTAAATGATGCTTTCATTGACTTTTACATACCATTGGTTATATGTATTTCTTAAAGAATTCAATAAAATTCGTATGTTGAAGTCTGAACCCCAAGGTATTTGGAGATGGAGCCTTTGGGAGGTGATGGGGTTTAGATGAGGTTCCAAGGGCAGGATCTGCATAATGGGGTTAGTGTCCTGTTAGAAGAGAAAGACCAGAGCTCTTTCTTTCCCTCTGAAGTATAAGGCCACACTTAGAAAATGTACTTCTCTAAGTCACCAGGGACTGAATCTGCTGGCAGCTTGGTCTTGGACTTCCTGACCTCTGGAAATGTGGTAAATGTCTTGTTTAAGCCCCCCAAAAAAGAATAAATGAAGAAGAATTGGAAGCACCTTATCTTTTGTACTTGTCTGAATTAGAATTTTTCAAGGGCAGCATAAACTAAGGAAAACCAAAAATTTAGAATTTTGATTCTTTTAAAACATTTTTCCTCAGTTAATGAAGATGATTTTCTCCTTTCTGACCCACAGTAACACCAGGTTACCTGGCATATGTGCTGGCAGAGTTAATGTTACACCAGTGTTACTGTTACTCCATGCCCCAGTCCTCCTTTCTTGACTTTTCTTAGCTCTCCCTTAGCTTCAGTCTGTCCCTGCCCCGGGCTCGGTGACAGGATAGGCGGGATGGTAGCATGTGGAGTTGATGTAATACAGTGAAATGATTTGTAGTCTTTCCCTATCTTGAGATTTATAGAAGAGATAGGGGTTCATATACATCAACATGAGATCATATTGATTTTTAAATCTCCGTGTATTTGCTGTTCAAATGGTGATTCAATGATAGCAACTTTCCACAATGAACAAGAAAAGAATAGCATGGAGGCCAGTAAGTGGCACTGCTCGGAGAAAGGTCTAGACACAATTCACTGAACACTAGTCCTCCTAACAAAGCAAAGGACAGGAGGAGGGCTCAGATAGTATTTTAGGTGCATTCCCTGTTGCGGAGGATCAGTGACTGTAGAACAGGTGTATCTAGAGTCTTCCTTTGGTGTACAGGCCCTGGCCAGGATACTTCCAACCTCCGTTTCTCCTCTCTGATTCTGTGCTTTGCTGTTAGGAAATCTAGCTTGTATCAGTATTCTAGTGAGACCAACTGCAAGCACACTCTGAGACACCAAGTAATCAAATTGATAATGTTGTTTTTCTCCAACTGGCTAGGTTTCAAGGGAAGCAGCAAAGTGTGGCATAAACTAAAAATCTGTTCAGTGCTTAGTACGGCACAATTAGTAATCACCTTGTCCTTTCAGGGGTGATGAGTTATGGAGGGAGCTAACATACAGAATCGGATTATCAGATCAAATTCTCACAAGCCAAAGAGAGCTTTTCACCAAGTACCAAGCTTTACTAAATAATTGCAGCGACACAGGAGAACAGAAGACAGCCAAGACAGAGAAAGGCCTGGGCTGTCAAGGGCAGCTCCCCACATCTCCTCTTCCCATGTCAGCAGTGCACCCTGGCCCAGAATACGCTGTTTCTATATGAGGTTTGTGGGATTCCACACACACCAGAGCATTTCAGTTATAAAACATCTGTTTTAGTTACTTTTCTCTCGTTGTTGGGACAGAATACCCGACACCCAAAGTTAGGGGAAGAAAGGTTTATTAGCTCACAGTCTGCAGAGGTTTCAGTCTATAGTCCGCTGGGTCCGAGGCGGTGGGGCTG
>PVJO010014692.1:0-47488 GCA_004026905.1 Hystrix cristata | reverse complement strand
GTCTCCTGCAGGAGGGACCTGGGAAGAGAGCTTATGCTGGGTACGTGGAGGCCCCCTGCAGGCCTCAGTTTCCCCACTGGACAACCTCTACCAACTCTCCCAATTCTGACATTGAGGGATTCTAGACCAGCCCCCACCCCCACACCACCACAAGTCCATCTCCATCACTAAGGGAAAATAAAAGGGAAAAAAAATAACACCCACCCCATCTAATCCGTTCTCGGCTTATACCACGCAGCTCAGCTCTCTCGCCGGCTCCTCTGGGGGATGATGGAAATGTGAATTTAAATAGAGTTATGTTGAAAGAACATTACCCAGCACGGTCCCAGCAGGGAGGGCCGTGCTGAGCCACAGAGCCAGGGCCCGCGGTCGGCCGGCGGGAGTGTGAGCAGGGCCAGCACCCCTGGACAATTACAATCAGGACAGCTTGATTAGCCTTCCTGCTCGCTGCGCCCTTCCCATGAATCTCCTTAATAGCCGGCTGCCTCCCTCCAGGCCGAGGGGCTGGACGCTGGGGACCAGCCGCCTGTGGATAATCTCCCAGTGGCACCGAGATGCCATCCGCAGCTAATGGGGTCTCCAGACCAGCTTTCTGGGGCAGCTCACTCCTCGCCTTCCCTGGCAGGGGTGGCCACCAGCCTGGGACAGGATTAGCACGGCTGCCTGCTTGGAGCTGAGGCCTCAGATGTGGGCTCTGGGCAGAACGGAGCTGGCACCATGAGTCGGGGTATCTAGGACGGCCCTGGCTCCTTGTTGGCCCCACATGCCTCACTCATTCCCACTGCCTGGGCCCCCTCGCAGGTGCCAGGCACAGTGTGGGTGCTCTGGGCAGGGCTGTGTGTAACGCATCTTGCCAGGATCACCTCGCCAGAGGTGCCAGGCTGACAGGGAGGTGCACTCTCTGGGGGCTTCTGGCACCCCGAGCTCAGGCCAAGGCATCCTGGGACTCGCCTCATGGAGAGCCAGGATCTGAGCAGTCATGCTCTGCCCCCGAGACAGGCCGGTTGGAGCGGGGTGGCCATGGGTGGGGACGGAAAGAAGCCGGGTGAGCTGAGGGCACAGGGCCCTGGTGCTGCCCGAGCAGAGGAAGGGAGCCTGCTGTGTGGGGTGGTCCCGGAGAGGTCTGTGAGTAGTGTGGTGACCATGGTGATGTGGTCCCGATGATGGTGGTGATGGTGGGAACTGCGGGTTTATAGTGGTGAATGGGGAGCGATATGACGTGGCTGAGGCACAGCTGAGCAATGCAGGAATCCGGAGATGGGGGCTGAGGTGGGGCTTGGGATGGGCACAGGGTGTGGTGAGGAGGAAGCAGCTGCACCGAGAAGCACCTAGCAGAGAAAGGAGGGATGGGGACACCGATGAGCCTGACCTTGACCGTCAAGGGCTTTATCCTATTCAACATGAGGATCCCCAGGTGCTGGGAAGAGGGGCTGAAAGAAGGAAGTAGGATGTGGGGAATAACGCTCATGGCACCGGTTGGGGCACACTGGTATCCTAATACACCAGCAGCGCCCCCACCCACCCAGTGCATGTTCCTCTCGGATTCCTGGGAGGCAGCCGCTGTAGTCTTAAAAACTGTCCCCTCCCCTTCCCTTGCGTGTGGACTGTAGGGGCTCACTGCTAATGGGCAGAGCCGGCTGATAATGAAGAAAGTAACTGTGCAGAGTGCCTTGCAAGTGAGTGTGGCTTCTGTCTTCTTCCTTCGCTTGGTCCTTGTGCCCGGGGAGGCCAGCTGCCACCATGTCTGGAGGATGCTCCGGCTGCCTGTGCAGAGGTCCATGGGGCAAGAAGCCAAGGCGGTCGGCCACGCAGCCACGGCATCTTGGGAGTGCTACAGACCCGAGACATCTGACTGCAGCCCATTAAGGGCCCCCTAACAAGAGCCGCCCAGCCAGCCGGCCCTGGATTCCTGACCCTCATAAACTGCAATAAATGTTTGTCCTAAGCCACTGCGTTTTGAGACAGTTTGTTATCCAGCAGTTGATAACCAATACAGGAAGTACTTTCTGTTTCCCTCTTGTGGGGACTAGAGTCCTAGGTGGGTGCTGTGCAGGCGGGGAGCCCCGCTTCGGTGGAACAGCAATTGTCTGAATCAAGTGGGCTTTGGACTCAGAGTCTGCGTCCCCTCCCCTCCTGCCCCCCACGGTGGGAGCCGCCTTCTGTTTGGGCGCTGCCTCTTGGACCGCAATGTGGGAGCCACTGCACAGGGAACAGGCTGGAGGGTTGCACTCCAGAGCCATCATGACCCTTCGTCGAGACCCTCCCTGCCCTGCTGCCCTGCTCCAGCCCTGGCACTCTGCTGGGACATGGGATAGCACCCCGTGCTGAGCGGAGGTCACCACGGTCCCTGGCGTAGAGGGTGGGGCGGGCAGGGCTGAGGGAGCCAAGGCTGGCACCTTCCCATCCACGTGAGGCGGGGAGTCCACAGCGAGGCCAGTGCCGGGCGGGGCTGCAGAGTCTCACAGACCGTCCTGCCCTTTGACTCTGCAATCTCTTCTCGGAACCCACCTGAGGAAGCAATTAGCAAGCAGGTACTGCTCAGCAGCAAGTGGAAAATGAAAAGAAATGTCCAGAAATTGGGGCAATGCGTAAACACATTGTCTCGGGAGCCCATTCGGCTCCAAGTCAGACCACCAGGTAGGAATCGCCAGTCTTCAGGTGTGTGACTACTCTGTGCCTCAGTTTCCTCATCTGTAAGTGGGGATAATAAGAGGACTTGGCTATGGGTTCCTGGGGGGATTTGCTGAATTAGAACCTGCAGCTCGCTCAGCTCAGCTCCTGGCACTCAGTCGGGTGACACAGGAGACCTCCATCACTGCACCTCCTTTGGCCACCATTCGGCACGAGGCAGCAGTAGGTGCCACCACGGGTGAGTGAGAACTAGCGGGATGGCTGTGAGAAGGAAGGGGAGAAACGCACCAGCCTGCATACGCAGCTCCTGGGGGTTGCTGTACTCCGCTGCAGGCAGGCGCTGTAAACGCAAGGTGACGGGGGTGGGGGAGGTACAGGAGGAGAGTGGGGGCGCCACGGAGGAGGGGAGGCCGCCAGGACCGGACGTGTGATGGGCGAGGGAGCTGGGGTGTCCATCTCTAACACCTGACACCCATCTGCCGCAGCCGAGGGCTGTCCTTGGGGGACACAGTACAACTGCAGGTCTCCACAGGTCCTGACCGGACAGAGCTCGGACAGTGCGCGCTGCACTGGGGCCTGGGAAAGGCCGCTGCCGTCGCGTCCCAGCTGGGCTCCTGTCCCGCACACGCGTCCTCCCCAGTCTGTGTGCGTCTTGGGACAGGGAGAGTCCTGAGGCCATGCTGCCTCCGGCGAAGGCTCAGACGACACAGCAGGAGCAGACGCCTAGAGCACTGTCCAGTGTCCCTCCTGGGCACAGTGATAAGAGGTGACTTTTATCGCTGGGAACAATGTTATGAATCCAGATTCTGCAGCAGCGGCCATGAGTCATCCAGAGCTGGGAGCGTTCAGGGGAGTGTCTGCTTTGGGCTCATGGTGGACAGCACCCTAGTAACAGTCCTCCGAGTTTGCTGAGACTCTGAGTTTTCTGAGTGCTGCAGCCAGGCCGAGGCCCCAGCACTCAAACTCCCGTCCTCCTCCCAACTGCCCTGGGAGGGAGGAGAGCTCTTCACCTCTGCTGTGTATCAGCCAGCCGTGGCTGGGGCATGCCATGTAACGAGCAAGCCCATGGCCCAGTGGTTTGCCCCAACAGCATTCATCCTTCTGCTCAGGGCTCTTCAGGGTTTGGGCCTATGCCACCTGCCTTTCAAGCTTCCAGGACAAGTGGCTTCGTGGGTCCTGGTCTCCTAGTGACCTTGATAGCAGTGCTGGTGCCTGCGAAGGTCCTTGATCAGAACAGAACGCAGTGAGCCTTCGTCCACCAGTGAGCGCCAAGTCTGAGCTGTCCCCATCTCTTGCCAGGACAGCAGCTGCAGCCTCCTCACCCTCCAGGCTCTCCACCCTCCAGGCTCCCTTGAAACCTACCTTGCACTTGGCAGCAAAACAGACCTGTGAAAATGTGCATCCCTGCTTCCTGTTGCCCATCTCTCCTCACCTCTGTGATGCCATCTCCTCCCCAGCTTGTCCCTGCTGCTCCACCCGTGAGGCCTTTGGCCAGGTTATGACACACTGACCTTGTTCCTACCACAGGGCCTTGGCACCTGCTCTTCCCTCTGCCTCCCACGGAGGGTGCCTCTTATTCCCCCGACACAGCCCCCTCACAGCCTCTGTGATTTCCTTAGAGGCCATGTCACCATTTGAAGACAGCTCCCTTGCTCACTAGAATTAAATTCCAATTAGTAGGGCTCAGTGAACGTGCGTTGGAGGAATTTACTGCTGGATCAGAAACAGGGGTTGTCACGAGAGGCCCCCGCGCTGCCCGGGAGTTCTGAGGGGGCTTCTAAGGAGTCTTCAGAAGGGGCCCAGACCCCACTGCTTTGGAGCACGGGGACCTCTGCTGGGGGCAGCTGAAATCCTTGCCGAGGCCACACCCCAGTGAACAGGCAGCCTGGGACACAGGCCACAGCTGGGAGAGGGCAGTGGCTAGGGTTTCCCTGCGCCTAAGAAGATGCGAGGATTCTGCTGGACGGAGCGTCGAATGGGACAAGTACCTTGGGAAGGCCATGAGCAGGGTCTGGCAGAGGGGCCAGCTCCTGGGTCTCTGTCCAGGGTGGGGGCTGGGTACCACCGCTGGGGATTGGGACAGAGGGGTGAGCAGTGTGCCTTCTGTCCCACGGGTGCACTGCCAAGGTCTGGCCTAGAGGCTGATGTCCTCGGAGGCACTGGTGACAGCTGTCACTCTGCCTCCTCAGCTTGAAGATGGAAACTCTCTTAGTTTCCAGAATCACAGGTGACAGCGAGTCCTGGCTGGTCTACACATTAAGAGCAAGTTACTGGGTGTGATCCTCCTGCCTCAGTCTCCCAGAGTGCTGGCATGACAGGCATGAGCCACTACCTGTGGCCAAGGGACTTTTTGTTTTTCGTAGGGTGACAGACTAGATAGTTATATAAAAACTTGTATATAAAAATCTACAAAATGATATTCATAACAAAAACTTGGATACAAAATGACAAACCATAAACATCCTTCTAAATGCATAGCTAAAATCACAGGAAAGAAGGGACCAGAAAACAAAGAGAAGCAGGAATTCCACTGGGAGTGGGGCTGAAGCGGTGCTGCCTGAAGGCTGACCAGTTCTGGGGCCGGTGGCCTTGGATTTCAGGGCCCAGGACACAGGTCTTGGGCTCCAGGATGGGCAGGTGCCCAGCCCCACATAAAGCGAGGGCCACAACTTCCATGAATGCACAGACAAGGGAAAATTCCCCCTGCAAGCAGAAAAGCAAAATGACAAGGGAAAAACCTTTCCCTCTAAATGAACACCCTCAGGGCATCCTGGACCTGAATTTATTCTGCACGTAAGATGGGAACTCGAGTTCCACAGTCCTGGGTTTGTGGCGTCTCCTGTGCCTGGAGAAACAGAAGCAGCGGCTCTGGGGAAAGAGAAACTCCCAGCCCAGGACTCGCCCGATTCCCAGGGATAGAGCTCTGGCGAAGAAGGAGCTCACGACGAAAATTACAAAACACACTCGGAAACAAGCTACCCAAAGCTGGAGCTGCAGAAACAACAGCGAGCAGGCCCCACACCCGGGGGGCTTCGGGGCACAGACTCCAAAGGCAGCTCAGAGAGAAGGCGCATACTTCCCACAGCCAGGCCGCTTGTCACCGTGTGGGACGTGGTCACTGGTTGCATCTAGACTTCAAAGTGAGAATTTCCTTTTCTGTACCTTGTTCCTTTCAACAGCAGCAAATATCTGGAACCCAAGTGTGAGCTCCCTGGGGAGAGGTCCAGCCTCTGCAGCTGTGGGCTTCATTTGTGGATTCTGGACTCCCACTGCGGAGTTTCCCTTCCAGCTGGGACGTTTATGAGATGTATACCTTGGACAGGGCACTCAGCCTTCACGGGCTTCTGTTGTTTATCTGTGAAATGGGGACAAAAAAATTCGCCTCTTAGGCACTTGGAAGAGTCCAACGAGAGCATTCAGCTCTGCCCGGTGCCTGGCACATGGAAAGAACTGAGTCACAGGGCAGCCATCATGAGGCCATTACAATGCAAATGAAAGGGTGTCAACTGTCATCTGGTTGGACTCCTTGGTCTCAAATTGGCACCTCTATAGATCCCTCCCCTCCCAGAGCAGGGTGGCAACAGATCCGATCCTCGGCAGCCAGACACCAGCTCGGCTTTCAAGGCAAGAGCTAATGTTCCCGGTGGACCAGGGCTGTGACTCCCACGTCCTCCTCTACCCCGGGCCCCACCTGCCTGGTGGCCCCAAATCTCTCCCTGCTCTCTGCTCTCCCCCTTCTCTCCCCTGAGCCCTGCTTCCAGCTTTCAAAATAACATTTGACAGGCACAGTGGTGCACACCTATAATCCCAGCACTGGGAGGCTGACGCAGAAGGATCACAATTTTAAACTCAGGCTGGGCAACCTAGCAAGACCTTGTCTCAGAAGAATAAAGAAGGGCTGGGGATGTGGCTCCGTGCGAAGGCCCCGGGCTTGATTCCTAGCACCACACACACAGTGACGCTGACTTTGGATTTAATTAACATATTTATTGGGTGCTGGGGCTTGAACTCAGAGCCTTGCGTTTGATAGATAAGCACTCTACCACTGCGCTAAATCCTCAGCCCCTGAGTTGAGATTTATTCAGCACTGATTTTATATGAAAGGATGCATGGGAAGAGTAGGAGCACAAAGACGGGATGGACAGGCACCACTGTGGCTGTCCTTGTCCCGCCTCTGGGTTGCAGCTCAGCCTAAGCGCCTGCTTCTCTGGTGACATGTGACAGACTCACCATACGATGCCACACACAGCATCTGGGGCACTCGGGCCACAACCCACCACTGACGCGCAGCGCCCAAGACCACACAGACCTGCGCATGGGCACACGGATGCACACCTCGCTAAGTCCTGTCTTTGATCACAGACTCTGGTCTGTCATCTCCATTCAGCGTTGACAAAGCAAAATACAAAACACAAAGCAGGAAAGAAATGCACCCTGTCACTCGGACTCCCCCGCCCCCGCCAGGCTTGGCAGCCCCCGGCCGCCCCCGCTTTGTATTATGGGTTTATGTCAAGGTATGTTGGATTCTAAATTAAATGTCAGCCCACTGTACGTTTCTGGCTCCAGCCGCAGAAAGTGAGGAGCTGGCGCTGGAGACCATCCAGTTGCTCGCTCGCCGTGCCTAACCGCGAGGGTGACAAGCCCATCGAATCACGGCACGGTGCCTCTCCCTGCCACGGGAAGCCAAGATAAATTTATTTTTAATGATAAATGTGACTGTCAGAGTTAAGCCAAGACAGCTTCACGGGCAGAGCTGAGAGCCCTCGGTGGCACAGGGCAGAGGCCGGGTAGACGAGGGCCAGAGGTCCCGACCCCTGGGGCCCTGAGGGATGGAGCGTCTGATACTCGGCTCCCGGTCCCTGAGCCCGCTACGGGCTGGCTCGGCAGCACTCGCTGGGCCGCTTGGCTCCCGCTCTGGCCAAGAGGCACTGGGGTGTCCGAGAAAGCGAGCCGGGCTCTGGCTGGCCTCTGACTGGAGTTCAAATTCCAGTTCCACCAATCGTTGTGTGATCTTGCTCAAGGTGCTTATCCTCTCTGCACTGCAGTTCCCTCGTTTTTTAAAAATAAGGATATTCAATCAGGTGTGGTGGTGCGTGCTTGTGAGCCCAGAGCCCTGGGAGGCGGAGGCAGGAAGACTGCAAGTTTGAGCTCAGCCTGGATAACTTAGTGACTTAGCGAGATCCTGTCACAAAATAAAATAACAGTAAGCAGGGTTGGGGATGTATCGCAATGCAAAGGCCCTGGGTTCAAATCCCAGTATTGCATAACTAAATAAATAGGGATATTAATAACACCCATGGGTCTTTGGAGAAGATAATAGGAAATAAGATGCGTCGCTAATGAGAGATGTCCACAAGAAATGTTTATTAACAGTCACTGAGTATTAATGATACCATTTTATTAATAGGACCATCACTCAAGTGACACAATAGCTTTTGAATCTGTTTCCTCACCTATAAACTGGGGGTCACAATATCTCCCGCTTGTAGGGTGGCCAGAGGATTGAGGTGCCCAGCACCAGGCTGATGCCCAAGATGGCAGTGGGTCCAGAGCTGGCCCCTGCATGTTGTTGCCCTGTGTCACCCTTCCTTGTCTTGTGGGCGCCGTTTCCACCCCTCCAACATGGGGGCGCCTCACTGTCCGCCCTGCACCCACTTCCTGCCAAGGCGGGGCCCAGGAGCCGAGCCCCCACGGGACAGAGCTGAGCACCCAGCAAGGGCAGCTGCCACCCGTGATCGATGTGTCCTGGCTTGGAAGGAGGAGCAGGACATCGCTGCCCTTCTCTCCAGAATTTTAAACTAAAAATCGCAGACAGAAAGGCGTTGCCTCTTGGTGTGGTTATCACAGCCAGGTGGCCAGCGAAGGAAAAGCATGAACATGCAGAATTGGGGCCAGCGGGGAGCAGTGAGTGCCAGGTACCTTGGGGGCCGGTCCTGTGCAGCCTGCGGCCATCAGCCTTGCCAAAGGCTCTCAGAGGGCAAGAGACTGTCCCCTCTCCCACGAGGATCTCAGGGACCTGCTCCCCCCCGTCCCCCCACCCTGCATCACACCTGCAGGCCACTGAGTGGGACGCAGCTGTCCCTTCTCCCAATCTGATGTCCCCAGCGTCTCAGGTGGGCACAGTGTGCGCAGCCCAAAGCAGAGGCCTGCGGGCTCACGCCTGCCGTGTGCCACTCAGACCCTTCCTCTGGGGTCCTGAGCAGAGGGTTCTTCACTTGGGGGGTGCATACTCTTGCACTCCTGCACGCTGGAGAGCCAGGGTCCTATTACTAAGCAGGGGTGAGGACCAGGCAGAAAGCACTGCCAGGAGGAGCCACTAGGTGGCCCTCGCTCACCTGTCCTGCGCCCTGCTGCAGGCCTGGGAGCAGAGGGACCCTGTCTGTGCCCACCCGGCTGGCCGGCCGCTGCACAGCATGGAAACACACTCTTCCCACCATCCAGACGGCCTTTCTTCTCCAGATACTGTCTTCCCCGATGGCCTAGCCACACCTGGGGCCTTATAGCAACCCCTGCTTCAGATGCTCAGTTCTCAGCCTCCCCAGAGTGGTCCTTCGTGGCTGCTGCCTGGTCAGGAGGTCACACCCTTCCCCCAGTGTGGGATCCTGGACTTGAGTCCCTTCTCCATGGCAGCTTTGTGTCATGCACCCAACTTCGCAGTACAGCGAGGAAACTGAGGCTGGGAGAACAGGAAATCTGCCCAAGGTCACAGCAGGAAGCTGAGTCCTCCTCGATCAGGTGTTTAGTGTTGTCTTGCAGACCACCGAGAGCCCTCCTGAGGAGGGTGCTCTTCACTCTGGGAAACACGGGGAAACTGAGGCTCAGAGGTGCAATCGCTGGCCTCAGACCACACAGTGAGAGTTCTTTGCCTCCATCACACCCCTCCACCCAGGCCTAGGGCCCTCCAGGTCACCTGCTGGTTCCCTGATGGATAGGACAGAAGGGGGACAGGTGCCCCCCAGAAAGAGGCAAGAGCCAGGCTAGGCAGCGGGCTGGGGGTGCCCCGGAAGGTAACCGGGGCTGTAGACCGCGGGCTGGGGGCCTGGGAACTGGGTTCAGGCAGGTGAGCTAATCTGCTCCGACGGTTCAAGGGACCCCCAACCCTAACTCCACGGCACCCCCTGGCCCGTGCCAGGTGCTCAGAGGGGCAGAGAGAGGGACGAAGATGGGGCGACAGACTGGCAGCCGGTGGGGGAGAGACGAAGCTGATGCCAGGGAACAGCGCGGCGGGCCAAGGCGCCCCGCGAGCCGGAAAGCAGCGTGGGGAGACGCGGGGGGCGGCGGGGGCGTCGCACGGAGCGGGGAGGGGGCGTCGCGCGAGGAGCCACCCGGCCCGAGCCACAATAGCAGCTCGTTAACGCGCAGATTAAGGACTTTGTCAATTACCTCGAAGGCTGCGCAGCGGATTAAACGCTTTCAGAAGCGCCGGGGCGGGAGGGGGCGGCGGAGAAGCCCCCGCTCAGATCTCTGCCCGGCCGCGGGGAGGGAGCGCGGGGACCCCGTTGGGAGTCGGGGTGCGGGGCGGGGGTCTGAGCTCGTCCCTGGGACGTCGGGGCCCCGCCAGGCCGCCCCCCGCCCCCCATCCCCGCCTCGGGCGCGCGGAGCCTTGAGGAGCGCGGCGCCGCCCCGCGGGCACTTGGGGCGACTCCTGCCGGGGGAAAGTTTGCGGGCCCGAATCCCCCGCGCTACGGTTCCGGCGCCTTTTGCAGGTCGAGGGTCCAAGTGCGCGTGTGCGCGCGTGTGTGCCTGGAGGGGGCGAGGGGAGCGCCAAGAGGCAGAGTCTGAGACACAAAGACGCGGGCTGGGGAGGGCGCGGAGCAGGCGGGGAGCGCGGGGCGCGGGCGCGGGGACGGCGGGGACGACGGGGACGGCGGCACTCGCGCTCCCGCTCGGCTCCCGCGCTCCCCGCGCACACGCGGCGCTCACACACGCGCGCACCTGCACACTGCCGCCCGCGTCCAGGCCACGCCGGCGCCGGCGGCGAGCGAGGCTGGGAGCCGGGTGGAGGCAGCGCCCCGCGCCCGCGCCCGTCTCCGCTCTCCCCTCCCCGCCCCGGCGCCCGCAGCAGCGCCTCCCCGGAGATGGTCAACGACCGCTGGAAGACCATGGGCGGCGCGTCCCAACTTGAGGACCGGCCGAGCGACAAGCCGCAGGTACGCCGGGCGCGAGGACACTCGGCTCCGTGCGGGCCGCGCGGGGCTGGAGTTCGGGGAGCGCTCCAGGGTCGCGGGGGGCCCGAGCTGGCGGGAGGCTGAACTCGGAAGGGCGCGGCGCCCCAGCGGACGCCCCGGCGCTCGCGTGCTCAGGGATGGGGGACCCAGTGTGTGCCCTTCAGTTTGCTGTGTGGCCACCAACCAATGACTTCCCTTGCGGAGTCTGTGTCCTGCCTCCACCACGGGCATCTCTACCGCTTACGAAGTCCCCGTTTGCGATGCCACCCTGTGCCGGGCACCTGGCATATCAACCCAGGCTTCAGGACCAAGACCTGGCTCCGAGGTCTCCTGCGAATCTTCGCGCTCTAGCAAGGAGCCTGCATACCGTAGATCAGAGCACACTCATCTCCTGGGAGACGCTGGCGTTGTGATTCTCAGACTTCAAGACAAGGGACGCCAGGCTCAGAGAGGGCCAGCTCCAGCCCGAGGACACACAGCGCCGCGGGATTTGAACCCTGGGCTGTGTGCTCTGGGGCCAGTGGCTCCTTCCTGCCTTCCTGATCTCTCTGCACGGCCGGAGAGGGAAGAGAGCAGAGCGCTGGCCAGCGCCGGGGCTGGAGTCCAGCAAGAGCGGAGGCAGAGGATGAGCCCCGAGGCTGCCCCAGGCCGGGCTGCCAAGGGACCGGGACAGGCAGCAGAGAAGGAGGCTGCTCGCCAAGGAGAGGAGATAATGGGGCTGTTCGTTTTAAATTTTAAATTTCTCCCAGACAGATGTCATTGGGGAAGGAACAGTTGAGTTTGCAGCCGCGGAGGGGGGCGGCAGGGGCGGGCCTTGGCGGCCACGCGCTCCTCAGAGTGCAACCTGCTCTTTCTTTCTGGAGTGACACTGAGTGGTTGGAGGATGGTGCTCTACAGTTTGCAAAGCCCGTGTGGGGCTGCTCTGCGGAGATCCCCACATCACACCCCAGGGGCTGGAGAGGGGGAGGAACATGCCAGCTCACACAGAGCCGTAGCAGGGGAGCAGGGACTCGAACCTGTGGGCTCCAAGCCTCTCCTCGGTCTTGGGGTGGTCTGTGCCCCTTCCAAGGTTGAGGTTGGGTCTTCCTAGGCAGATATCGGACCTTTTTGCTGGGATCTGACCTCCTCCTCTTTAGCAAGAACCATCAGAGCTTCAGCGCTTGTCCCCGGGCCATCCCTGGCCTGGGCCATGCTCCCGCTTCCTGCTTGTCACTTACCAACCCTGGCCCCACCTCACTTCCAGACCTGTGCTGCTCCACCTTGTTGGCTGCCCCAGGTTCCCCAAAACACGCGCATGCACACATGCACCCCTCTTCCTCCCAGGACACCTGGTGTGTTTGTTCTTCAAACCCCAGCTCAAGCCAGGCATGGTCGGGCACACCTGTAATCCCAGAATGCAGGAGTTTCAGGCCAGCCTGGACTACATAGAGAGACCCTGTCTCAAAATAAATTCATTAATTAAATTAAAACGCAAAGGGAATGGGGCGTAGCTCTGTGATAGAGGATTCACCTAGCATGCATGAGAACCTAGGTCCAATCCCCAGTACCACAAAAAAGAAAAGAAAAAAGTCAACTCAAATGAGGCCACCTCCTCCAGGAAGCCTTCCCTGACCCCTGGTGGCCCTCTCTCTAAGTCCTGGCCCCTCTGCACCTTTATCTCACTGCTGTGACCCCAGCCCCAAGTCCCTCCTCCGGCAGGAGCCTACTTGGGACACACGCTCCTTCTGGGCCCTCCAGGCAGCTGGGGTGGGAGCTGAGGGGCGTTTGCTGAACTGTGCTGCTTGAAGCCCCTCAGGAGGTGCCTCTGGAGAGGAACCCAGCCAGCAAGGGTCAGTGGCTTCTAATGTGGCCTCAGGGCGTCCTGGGCTGCAGCGGCCACCTCCCTGCTGTGATATCGACACCACCTTCCTCCCCCATGGTGACCCAGCAGGGACTGGCTGTGTCCTCCGCTCTTGGTTGAGACCAGGCCTTTGCTGGCCCCTTCCCCAGACCTGGGCTTTCTCACTGGGAGCAGGGCAGAGGCCGTCCCTGCCTCCGCCTCTCCACAGGGCTGCCGTGAGTGAAATGCTGGTGTGTTTTGCGAACTGTAAAGCGCTGAGCAACCACTAGGAGGCTGGTTCTTAAAGCAGCACACCCCACCCCCACCCCACCCCCAGGCTGCCAGGTCCCGATCCCCCTCCGCCCACCAGGGATCAGCCAAGGTATATGAAGGGGACGCTTCCTCCAGGGGACTTGGCCAGGGCCACCCCCAAGCACCTGTCTCGTCCCATCATCATTTTGTGGTGATAACTGCCTTGGGAGGTCTGCAGTGGGGACGATTATTTCCCCCTGTCCAGACAGGACGAGAGCCTGAGGGGTGTGGAGTGACCCTGAACCCGTGTCCCTGGGGGACAGCAAGGGGCAGCAAGGTTGCTCTCCTGTCTGGGGGGTCTTGGTTTCAGTGCCTGGCGGGAATTAATGTCACTCTCGGGTCCAGTGCCCCACTCCTGGGCCCACCTAGGTCCCACTCTGTCCCAGCCCCACGTGTGCTCAGCTCCTTGCTCCTGGGTGACCCTGGACAAGTTGCCAACTTTGTTAGCATGTCCTGCGTCCCCCCAAGAAGGACAGGAAGGGACTGCCATTCCCTCAGTGCGGGGCAAAGTGGTGGACAGGTGTTTTTGGAAGCTGGAGATGCTAGGATGAAAGGAGCTAGAAATAGACCCAGGTCTTCGTGTCCTGGAGCGTGGGGCATACAGTTGCCCTGAGGCTGGCTGCTCTAGAGGGGGTGGGGCGTATCTCCAAGGGGTCCCCATGCCTTCCCACAGCAGTCAGCCCATCCAAGTCAGGCTCTCTAGATATTTTCCAGACTCTCAAACCATTCCCAAAAGAAACTTGCATTGGGAATTTCTCCTTGATGTCTAACCTTAATCCTTGCTGTGTGTTTCTTGCACTCAGTGGCTCTTTACTGAGACCCTGCTCCCTGCTGCGAGATGCAGCCCTGTGCCTAGGGCGGGGGACTTGGGGTCCCTGGGGACAAACCCACAGTCTGGTGTCACTGCAAGCTGTGACAGACGCTGTGTGGCCAAAGCTGTGGGCCTTGTTCTCCTTGATCCTGGGCTTAGAGCGAGGTTGTTGTGTTAGGGAGAAGAGGGTGGAATCAGGAACTGGGGGGCACCGGGGACTCCCACCCCTGCTGGTTCTGAGCCCCGCCTCTCTGAGGATCCTGCCCCCGGGGAGGGACCCGCACATGCCAGCCGTTTAGTCAGCCTGGCAGAGCCAAGTTTTGGGTGAGAGCTGGGAGCCCCCAGGAGGGCAGTGCTGCCCCCTACACACCCTCCGTGTCCCAGCCCCGGCCTGGACCCTCCGAGGCTCCTGATGTCCCTTAGCCTGGGCTCCGCTGACAACATCCAGCAGGACAGTGGCTCCAATCTCACAGAACAAGCCTGCATCCCCTTCTTAAGTCTTTGGGGCCCTGGAATTGGGGTGGAACCACAGCTCTCACCCCACGGGGCCTGGGGCTCAGAGTTCAGCCTCGCAGGAGCTGTCTGCCCAGGCCAGGAGCAGCCATGGACTCACGGGGGACATGAAAGGGACCCCAGGGGCTTGGGGACAGGCAGGGCTGCGCCCACCCTCCCCACACGCCCACTGTCTCTTGAGGGCTCAGGCAGGGAACAAAGCCACATCTCTCCAGCTGGGAGCTGGTCCATGGCAGACGTGGCCTTGAACCTGAGTCTTGAGAGGTGCTGGGTCCCCTCCTGCCCGCCCCAGGATGTCTTGTTCTAGGAGCTGGGGGTTCTGTGCAGAGTCGGGGGGTATGCACCCCTCTCTGCACGACCAGAAGCTGGCAGTAAGCCCCGGCCCCGAGGGCGCCTGTCTGCAGCGCAGCCCCCTATTATCTCACCGATTTCTTTGCGAGGCACGTAAGCCACAGCCTATAAAAGCTCGCAGCTCCTCATCTTTAAGGCTGATCTCTGAAGACTAATTCTCCTCTGCGAGTGCCCGGCTTTGGCTCCAGGCTCTGATGTCCCCCTGTCTCTAGGGGCTCTGGGTCCTCAGGGTGGGAGGAAGGTGCCCCGAGGGGCTGGGGTCCTGCATACCCCAGGAGACGATACCTCGGCAGAACTGGCTGGGGACCTTAATGCCATGGGGTCCGAGGCCGAGGCTCCGAGTTGCGCGGGGCAAGGTGTCTCAGTGGGCTCTGAGCAAGAGTGACAGAGAATTACTTGCTGATGCAGAGCTTTGCTTGGCAAGGAGACAGCATTGTGGCCGGCTCCGCAGCCCCATGTCCTGTTGATTCCAGAGCTACCCACCCCCGGCTTCTCGTGCCGCCTCAGCTGCCTGCCCCTGGTGCGACTTTGGGCTCTGCTTTACTCTCTGAGCCTCAGTTTTCCCATCTGTAAAATGAGCTCAACCACTGTGCCAGCCCCAGGAGGATTTCGGAGGTCAGAGCCTGGCTTGTGCCTGAACAGTGGTGGCAACAATGCTGGTCAGCGGTGTGGGGGGCTTTTGATGGCTGGAGTCACTGTCCCTCTATGCCGTGCTGTCAGAGGTGGCACAGGGTGAGCGGTGGCCCTGCCTCGGGCTCCAAGGCTCAGCAGGGAGGGCCTGAGCCTCTACAGGTGCCAGGCAGACCGTCCCGTCCCCCCTGCCACCAGCGCCCCAGAGACAGGACCCGGCCACCCGCTCTTCCTTCCTGTCTATCCGTCTGTCCGTCCACCTGCTGGGGCCACAGCTGGCCCTCGTGGCCGCATGGTGCCAGGCGCCCAGTGCAGGGCGTGTTCCCTGGACCACAGTCCTCCAGCCCCTGAAGTCATCGGTTCCCCACAGAGGTCAAAACTTGTGTCCATGGCACCCAGCCCAAGCGGGCTCCTGGGGGAACCTGGGAGTGCGACGGCCGCACAGAAGGGTGAATGAGTGAAGTCAAAGGCGATGGCTGTCTTGACAGGCACCATCGTGGTGGTGCAGAGGGGACCTTGTGCCTGGTGACCTGGGGGCCATGGGACATGGGGGCTCCAGGTTAGCAGGGACCTTCAAGGACACCCACGGCCCCAGGGCATGAGTTCCCAGGCGACAGCACGGGGCGGGGGGGGGCGGGGATCTGCAAGGAAGCAATCAGGGAAGCTTCCCGGAGGAGGCCCTGCAGGAGGGGGCAGGGCAGCGAGGAGAGGAGCAGACCTTGGAGTCCAACTGGAGGGAGCAGTCCAGGTGTGAGGCTGCTGGTGTGGATGGTTCCGCGGGGCCTGGGCCGTGTGGGGCGCTGGGTCCCGGAGGCATCGTGACTGCATGGACAGGTGGGGAGCTGTCCCCCTCAACCTGAGAACAAAACAGGTCCCTTCCTGCTTGTGGGTGGCACCTCACCTCACCCCGCCTCTGTAGTCCAGGGTTGCTCGAGCGTTTGCACTTGCAGAAGAAGGGCTGCTTGCTCCGCCGAGTTCTCTTAGCATTGAGACAGCAGATATTTTATGTCTCACCAAGCGAGAAAGTAAGTTGTCAATTACTGTTGCATTGCCGGAAAGGTTACCAGGTAAGAAAGAGAGTGATCTCTGGGAGGCCGAGGCAGGAGGATCTCAGCGTAGAACCCAGCCTGGACAATTCGCCACTTAGTGAGACTCTGTCTCAAAAGCAAATTTTAAAAAAGTTCTGGAGATGTAGCTCAGCGTGAAGGTTCTGGGCTCAATCTCAGTCCTGAATGAAAAAAAAAGATGCGGAGCATGGCAGCGCAGGGACACACAGAAATGATACTCTGGGTGGAAGATAAAGGCCACCTCCCGCTGCAGCGTGCACATGGATCACGGGATAATAAAAGCTGCTAATATTTACTGCAGAAGCCCAAGGTGCCAGGCGTGGTTCCAAGCGCATTAATACACTAGTCATTTACAGAGATGTCTCGGATCTGGAAGGTCAGAAATGTGGGGGCAGTGCGTGACACTGAGGCGCTGGGTGGCAGGAGCCGCCTTCCTGGGGGAAGAGGAGCCCTGGGGTGCAGGCTGGGCTCCGTTTCTATTTGTCCTGTGACTCTGGGCAAGCCTCTTGCCCTCTCTGGGCTCCTTGTTTTCTCGTGTGTGAAACATCTGTGCCCATGAGTGATGTGGACCAGTGACTGCGCCCTGCGAGCACTCGGTGCTGTGGCGTCCCGGCACCACATGTGGACGTTAATTACCAGCCGGCTTCTGCTGCTGGACTCCTGGTCCCGGGCCGGTTCTCACCTTGCCTGCCCCACCTTGGGGTTCTGCCCAGGACCTGCTCTGCGAAGTGGGTGCAGGAGGAGAGGAAGAGACAGCGGGAGGCCGGAGGGAGCAGGATGGTCACGGGGGAATGTGGGTGCTGCTGGAAGGGACCTTTGTGACCATCTTTGGCACCATCGATGTCACCATCATTAGCCCATTTGTGGTGAGTACACTCACCGTGGGCAGCTGGTCTCGTACGGGTTGCATCTTGACCCCTTATTTCCCTTTCTCCTTCCTCCCGTCCGCCCCTAGGTATCTGTGTACAGAGACGTGAGGGTTGTTGTTGCCCCCAGTTATGGAGGGGAAACTGAGGCTCAGATAGGTGAGGCCCTTACTGGAGGTCACCGGAGCCCAGGTCTGGGGGCTGCAGAGTGGGACGTTATTTTTCCGATGCTGGGGATGGAACCCAGGGCCTCACGTGTGCGGGCAAGTGCTCACCCCTGAGCTACACCTCCAGCGCCTTTTCTTTTCTTCTATTTATTTATTTGGGGGGTGGTGCTGGAGATCAAACTCAGGGCTCTGTGCTTGCTAGGCGAGTGCTCTACCACTGAGCTAAATCCCCAACCCCCAGCCCCCTTTATTTTCATTTGAGACAGCGTCTCACTGAATTGCCCAGGCTGGCCTCAGACTTGCCATCCTCCTGCTTCAGCCTCCTGAGTAGCTAGGATTTCAGGTGCTCACTACTGCGCATGGCTCAGAGTAGGAATCTTTACCCCAGCCCTCCTGGACTGGGGAAGGGTCCCTGAGCTACAGGCTGAGGGCAGAGAAGCACCTTGCTCTCCTTTGGTTCTGCTTGCCTCAGTTTCTCTTTTGCACCCTGCCCATCTCCTCCTCGTCTGCCCCTGGGCCTCTTCCGAGTCTCCCTTGCACTCCGGCTCTCTCCATCTCCTGCTCTCCCCTGCTCTATCGCTAACACTTGCCCTTCTCTCTCCTGTCCATCTGTCTGTCCCGTCCCCTTGTCCCCGGCTTCCTACAGCGGCCGGGCTGCGGCTACGTCCTGTGCACCGTGCTGCTGGCCCTGGTCGTGCTGCTGGCCGCGGCCGTCACCAGCGCAGTGCTCTTCCTGAACCGCGTCCACACGCCGGGCACGGCGCCCCCGCCCATTGTGAGCACGGGGCCCGCGGGGGCCAACGGCGCGCTGGTCACCGTGGAGAGGGCCGACAGCTCTCGCCTCAGCATCCTCATCGACCCACGCTGCCCCGACCTCGCCGACGGCTTCGCGCGCCTGGAGGGAGCCCAGGCCTCTGTGCTGCAGGCGCTGGCTGAGCGCCATGCCCAGCCGCCGCCGGACGGAGCTCAGAAAGGAGAGCTGCTGGACGCCATGGCCGACCAGCTGTCCCGGCTGCTGGCCCGGGCCTCGGAGCTGCAGGCTGAGTGTGCGGGGCTGCGCAAGGGCCACGGCGCCCTGGGGCAGGGGCTCAGCGCCCTGCAGAGTGAGCAGAGCCGCCTCAGCCAGGTCAGGGTGTGCGCCTGGGGCCCGGGCCAGGGTGGGGTGCCGTCACCGTCCACTTGGGGCCTGCTCCTGTCCTCGCCTCCGGGTGAGCCACCGGGCTGCCATCCAAGGTCACCCAGCCCCGGGAGCCAGGTCCAAGCCCGGTTCTTGCCCTGCACAGTCCCCTGGCATCACATAGCACCCATGATGTGGGACTGCCGAGCCAGAAGCCCAGGCCCGAGGGGCATCCTCGCCCTACAAGGCGCAAACTGGGCACTCAGGGTGGCAAATCAAGGACTGCAGGGACCTGACTTGCTCAAGGTCGTGTTTGATCTGTGATCTGTGATCTGCGCCTCTGTCCCCAGCCCCCACCCTGCTCTGTGCTGCGTGCTGCCCAGGGCTTTCCAGGGACGCAGAGACCACTGAGGGGACCCTGTCTGAGCCCGGCCCTGTCCCAGCTCTGGCCCCCAAGCTGGCCAGTGAGAGGCTCCCCACAGAGCGTCCAGGATCAGGGACGTCTCTGCCTCTGCCGCTTTCTGGAGTCCTGGGTATCCTGTCCGGCCTCCTGCCCTGTGCCCCGTCACCCTGTGACTCAGATCTTTAGGGTGGCAGCTGAGTCCCTGTCCCTGCCACCAGCCCCAGCTCTTTCTGCCCACTCCTCCCCCATGCAGACATCCGGGTGTCCCGGCCTCTTCCTCCCTCTGAAGGCTGCACCTGGAGAAGCCTCTATCCTCATAACCCTGTCTGTTGGGGTGACTGATGGGCAGCAGGTGGGGGACGCTTGGGGACCTCCTGCTGCCCCTCCCCTGCAGCTTCTCCAGGCCTCTGTAGCCAGGGGATGGGGACAGGGGATAGCAGGGACACTTCCAGACTCCCTGCGGCCCTGGACCTGCTCAGCTCACGCCTGGCCCATAGGCATCTCCTTAGGCCCTGTGCCAGGAGGGGCTGGCAGCACCAACCTCTCCATGAGGGATTGGAGTGCCACACACCTCACCCATCGCCACATGTTTGAGGGGACAAATTTCTCTTGGGCTCCAGCAGCCCAAAGACCCCACATCTTCCTGTCCAGAGGCAGCCAGCAGGCTTCTCCCTCTGCCATGGCCCCAGACCCGAGGCACACGGTGGGAGTTGCCAGTGGTGCTTGTTGGCCACAGACCCCGACCTCACTCTGGCCCCAGGACTCTGTGGTCAGTGTCCAGGGTGGTTGAGACAGGATCATCTAAGCCCTCTGGCCCGAGAATTTGAATCACAGAGCTAGGTCCAGCCCCAGCTCCAGCCTCGCCAGCTGGAGACCATGGGCAAGTGACCTCTAAAGTAGGGATGGCCCAGCCCCTGCCCCGGCGAGCTCCTGACTGTACAGGGCCGCTCAGCCTCGGACATGTGGGAGGTACCCGCTGTCTGCCCTCCACCTTTTTTTTTGAGGTATGTAATCCAGGCTGGTTTGAAACTCAAAATCTTCCTGCCTCAGCCTCCGGGGTGCACCACCACACCTGGATCTACTTGCCCCATTAAAGCTACAGGGAGCTGCCGTTGACAACCCTCTTGGTATAGGCACGATGGGCCACCCCCCCAGCTCTGGGCTCTGTGTTATAAGCACTTTTCCGGAGCCGGCCACAGTGGTTACCCCGCACTGTGCAGGGGTAAACTGAGGCTTAGAGCAGCTGAGGGAAAGCTTGGTCACACGACTGAGGTGCAACAGAAGCAGCAGCTCTGATTCCCTCTGTGAGTTGCTGGCTCCTCCCCGATGCAGCTCAGGACATCGATGCAGCTCAGGACCGACTTCCCCAGGCTTTCGGGATGCATTTGTCTGGGCGTCTTCAGCTCTAATCGTCTGCTGCGTTAACCCAGGTCCCCCGCCCCGTGCACAGAGCAGGGCCGGGCCTGAGGTCCTCCTGGGTGCCGCGGTGGTCTCTGCTGCCCCCGCCCTGGGGGCTGCATGGGTCCCTCTGTGGGGCTCGCTGGCTGCTGTCTGTTGGGGTCACTGTTGCCTGGCCTGAATCACCTGCTCAGCAGAGGGGAAACTGACAGGTGACTAAAAGCCTCGAGGACCTGCCCCTGGACGAGCTGGGAATTAGATTTTCTAAACTGTCTGTACGGTGTATTTTTCTTTCCCCTCCTCCAATGGGCTATTAGCAGGCGAGTGACAGGTTCGGTGTGGAAGAGCCGGCTTGCTCCATGCTGCTGGGAGCCTCCCACCCCACGTGAACCTGCAGTCCCCTGGAGTGCGGGTGGGGAAGTGGAGACCCCAGACCCAGACCCTTTGGGATCACCTGATGGGGTGCTGGGAGAGCACAGGGCCAGGGTCCCCAGCCCCAGAAGGACCTCCTCATCCTGGAGACTCTGGGAGGCTGAGGCAGGGGATCCCAGTTCAAGTCCAGCCTGGGCAGCTTAGCAATTTCTGTTGCTTGTATCTTATCCAGGCTACCCACTTTAGCATGGGTAGCACTCCCACCCTTAACCCCAGCACCCTTAATCCTAGTATCACATCCTTGGTCCCAGCAGAAGTGTGCTAAACCAATCAGTGGACTAATTTAGTAATCACACACTCTAGATCCAGTTACCTCTGATAACACCCCACCTACGACCACATGAGGCTTCGGGGGAACATCTAGACACAAACCGTGACACCCTCCCTTGGCCACCAGAGGAGACAGCGGTGGGGATGCTCTGTAGCCTGGAAAGTGGGGTCGCGGGTCCTCTACCCCCAGCCCCCGCCGCCTGTGCCCTTGCCGCCCTCAGAGCCCGAGGTCCCAGACTGGAGGGATCCATGAGGGGGTCGGCTGACCCCTCAGGGCCCGTGGACAGGGACGTGTCCACCGTGGCTGCTGGTCCTCCAGGTGATGAGCTGTGACCCACCGGAACCCCCTGTGCCCCTCAGCTTCTCTCCGAGAGCCAAGGCCACATGGCACACCTGATGACCTCCGTCGGCGACATCCTGGATGCCCTGCAGAGGGACAGGGGGCTGGGCCGGCCGCGCCTCAAGGCCGACCTTCAGCGGGCGCCTTCCAGGGGCACCCGGCCTCGGAGCTGTGCCAACGGTGAGTGCCCAGGGCCCCATCTCCCGGTGACTCCGGGAAGCGGCAGAGCCAAGGTCCGACCCTGAGGCCGGAGCCCCTGACCCTACCTGGTGTGGCGGGTGGGCAGACAAGCCGGGGCCGGGACAGCTCGGGCGGGAGGACACAGGGCTGGGCGGCAGCCTCCCTGACCCACCTCGCTGCCCGTGCCAGGCTCTCGGCCCCGCGACTGCCTGGACGTTCTCCTGAGTGGACAGCAGGACGACGGCGTCTACTCGGTCTTCCCCACTCACTACCCTGCCGGGTTCCAGGTCTACTGCGACATGCGCACCGACGGCGGCGGCTGGACGGTGAGTCTGTGTGTCTGGCTCCGTCCACACCTGCTGAGACCTGGCCTGGGAGGGGACCTCGTGCCCCCGGGAGGCAGATGACACACGGGCACGTGCCCTGTGTTTTTCAAATATTACTCAGAGGACATTTTAAAATTCTTTTGAGCCAGGCATGGGGCATGGTGGCACATACCCATAATGCCAGCAGCTCGGGAGGCTGAGACAGGAGGATTGCAAGTGTGAAGCCAACTTGGGCAATTTAGTGAGACCGCGTTCAAAACAAAAAGATAAAAAGAGTTCAGTAGCAGAGCGCCTGCCTAGCAGGTGCCAGGCCCCGGGTCCCCTCCCCAGTACTCAGACAAATTCTGCTTTTGATTCTTCCTAACCACTTCGAAAGTTGGAGCCATCTCTGGCTTGTGTGCCCACAGAAGCAGTGGACATGGGGCCTGTTCCAGAGCTCGTGCTAGCTGACAGGCATGCGCTCGCCGCCGTCCTGCCCCTCAGGAGACCCAGGCTGAAGGTTTTGCTGTAGCTGGGCGCTACCGGCCATCACGCGATGTATAAATTTTAAAAATGTGTGTCCCTTCCTCTATGAAAATGGGGTCCTGGACTTGGTGAGTTATTGAGACTTACCCTGTTGACCAGATGCCCTTGAACACTGAGCAACCTGTACCACTGTCCCCGTGTCCCACCCTGAAAACTGCTTGTCCACACACTCAAGTGTGTGACTGGGACTCCAGTGCACAACGGAAAACAGGGTCTTCAACCATTCTCAGCTTTGCGTTTAATTGAGCACCTGCTGTATACTGGGTACTGAGGAAATGCAGAGTTGGGGAAGCCCTGTCCCAGTCCTCCCAAGAAGCTGAGAGACTGGGGAGACTCTGGGCTGGCTTCCTAGGAAAGGGGGACTTTTTTTTTTTTATACTGGGAATTAAACCCAGGTCTTCCCACTGAGCAACATCCCCAGTCTTATTTATTGTTTATTTTGAGACAGGGTCTTACAAAATCACTAAATTGTCCAGGCTGCCTCCTCCCACTTCAGCCTCCCAGAGCGCTGGGACTACAAGCGTATTCTGCCACGCCAGGCTGTGAAGGGCACTTCTGAGCATGTGCAGGGAAGAGCAGCAGGTCCAGGTGGGGCAACCTCACAGGGCCCGGGAGTCAGAGAGCACGGGGCCCACTAGGGGCATAGAGTTGGCTGGGACTGGGACACACTAAGAAACGAGGCCAGAGGTGTCAGCCTCCCTGTCTGCAGGGTCTGGACGGGTGCTGGGGAGCTATGGAGGATGCTGGAGAGGAAAGGTGGGGTAAGATTGTGCCTTGAGGTTGGAGCTACAAGACCCTGAGTTCCATGTCCAGGGCTGAAAAGGAAGAGCTGTGCTTTGGGTGCCAGAAGCTAACCGCAAGACTGGGCCTCCAGGGAGAGCGGAGGGGGTAGGGGGAGGGGGGGAGTGGGAGAGGGGAAGGGGTGAGGTGGGGGAGGGTGGGGTAGGGAGTGGGAGAGGGGGAGGGGTGGGGCGGTGGGGCTGCGCCTGCGGCTGCAGAACCTGCAAGTGTGGGGATCCCGCTCGCTGGGAGTCCCAAGTCCCAGGACTGATCTCTGGGTAACAGAGCGCTTCCCACGCAATCTGGAAGCCTTTTAATTACCATACAACCAGGAGCCACCAGGAGCCACGCCATGGGCAAGGCACTCCCCCGCAACCCCGTCCCCACCAGCTCCAGTCTGCAGGGTCCAAGGCACAGAAACGGGGACCCAAAGCGTCCAGGGTGCCCAGTGGCAGCTTTCTGGTCTCTGACCTTGGACTCGGGGCGTCCTCTGCCTCCCGCCGAGGAGCTAGGCACTGACTATTTTTGGAGATGGACATGAGGCCGCCCAGCGTCCAAGGGAACAGTTTAACACTCAATGAAGTCGGCGACCTGGAAGCATGGGCTGGGGGGTCGTGGGGTGCCCATGAAGGATGTGCAGCGGGCGAGTTGGTCTGAAAGGGGTCAGAGCCCCAGCAGAGGCGGGAGGACAGCGCTGCCATTAGGAGGCCGGAGAAGCCAACCGAAATCCCCCAGAGGCCGGCAGATGGACGCCCGCTAACGCTGCCTTCCGGCTCGGAAGATGCTTTCAGCCGGCCTGGATCTGTGTCTGGGGTTAAAAGCTCTTTTGTTCTCCTGTCTGCGAGATGGTCTTGCCTCCACATCCCAGGGCAGCGAGCGGCGTGCGAGGGGGCACCAGCTGAGCTCAGAGTCACAGTGAAGGCCAGGATGGCCCTGGCTGCAACCTTGAAGGCGGGTTTCCTGGAAGTCATTCGGGCAGCGTGACTATTGTCACAGCCTGGGCATGGGCCCTGGGGGCTGTCAGCAGGAGCAGGTGAGGAACAGGCCCCCCTGGGCCCCGGGACACCAGTGCCCCAGTGGGGGCTCTGGAAGAGGCTGGGTTGTCTGAGAAGTGCTGGCGTGGCCGAGGGACATTAATATCCATCTGGGCCCGTCAGAAGCAATCCTGCCCGGCACCTCTGGACATCTGTCAGGACCCCTCCCTGCCACCCTGAATCTCTCCAAAACTCAATTGTTGTTTGGGAGGACGCTGGCTGCTGCCTCTCCGTGTGAGCACAGCATCTATCCTCATTAGGCGCCGTGTCCAAAGCCCAGCAGGATGGTCCTCCCTGGAGGACAAGGCTGTGGTCCGGAACCCCACAGGACTCCGCCAGAACCTGGTGCTTCACAGCGTGCACACCACCAGCCTGACGCATCGCCCCCAGGGCCCCTCTGTTCCAGGAGGCAGAGAGGGGCCCAGGCCCTGCAGCCCTCCTGGCAGGGCAAAGCCTGGCCTCCTGAGGCCCCGCCGAGGCACCTTGGTGGAAGCAGCTGGCCCACGGGGACCTCACTCATTTACACACTGGGCACCAACAACATGCCGGGCCCAGGGAGCCCGAGGGACCAAGGTGGATGGAGATGGAGAAGTCAGCAGCCGCGTCGGGACTGGGGCCACAGGGGACTCTGTCCCCAGACAGAGACGCTAGAGGATCTGGGACCAGGGCTGGAGTGGGCTTCAGGGTGGGGAGAGCGCAGGGCTTGGGGCCAGGGCCAGGCCCAGGTGGGTGAGGCAGGTAGGCAGGGTGCAAGCCTGGCGTCTCCAGATGCAGTCAGAGGCAGGGAAGTGGAGGAGGAAGAGGAAGAGGTGGAGAGGGAGCCCCCCGCCCCCGCCGGCCTGATTGCCAAGCTCTAGTCTTTGCCTGATCACCGACAAGGTCACCCGGTCAGGTCTGGTTCAGCATCTACAGCAGGGACCTGGCCTGGAGTCAGTTCGGATCTGTGACACCCGCTCCCCCCACCAGGAGACGCCAGGCTCGCACCCCCGTTCTGCCTGGCAGCCCCACTTCGTCAGGCGTTCCCTGTGTGGGGAGTCATCGGGTTCAGATGTGCCTCTAATTGGCTCCGCTGCCAGAGGAACTGTCCCCTCCCAAGTCCCCACTCCCCCACCGGAGCTCTCCAGGCAGCGGGAAAATCCAGTCCTCTTCGGAGGACTTCAAAGGAGCTTGGCGGCCAATCTGCTCAGGGAGAGATGAAAGCTCCCGGGGCTCCGTTCGTTCGTGAGACAGAACATGCTTCTTCCTGCTGGGCTGCAGCTGGGCCATCCCCCTCATCCCGGAGGATCAGGGACCCCCACATGGGCCACAGCGTCCCTGCACTCTGCCGGGTGTGCACACTGGCCATAGGAAGCGGTCCTCGGAGCCTACCTGTGTTAGCACTGACCAAGGTGACCCATGACCACACGCTGCATTCCCTCAGCCCACCTGGGTGCAGGAAGTTAGCCTCCCTGGAGGCCTTGGGATCGCGCAAACTTTCAATGTGAGTGAGATCACACAAGTGAGACACTCAGCCTGGCGCCTACGGCCGCTCAGCATTTGATAAATGGCAACTCTGAGCGGTGTTTTGCCAGGAGCCGCCAGGCACTGGCTGCCAAGCCTGGGAAATATGGCAGGGTGCCAATCCCGGGGGTACCATTTCCAGTCACAAACAAGGAGTGGGCCCCATTTCCTTCCGGGCTCGGCAGCTGGTTCTGACGGAGGAGGGGATGCTGGTTAGACTGTGGCCAAGTGTATGTGTCTAGCTCACTCCTTCTTTGACAATCCCTGCAGGGCCGAGCAAGGGACCCAAAGAAGGGAAACTGAGGCTCAGAAAGTTGTCATGCATGTCCAAAGTCACACAGCCCCAGGAATTCAGGCACAGCCTCCAGGGCCATTGACTTGTCCCTTGGATCTCTGCCTCTCTGCCTGCCCAACCGGGCCCCCGTGTGTCTGCCATCCAGGGAAGATCCCATCTCCCCCAAGAAGCCCCAGATCACCACCAGCCACCAGCCCCAGATCAATGATTGTTGCAGTTACTGAGTGCGGGGTGCTGGCACTTCTATTCCTCATGCATGACTTGGGGGTTTGGGTGGTCAAAATCTCTATCTTACCAATGGGGAAACTGAGGCATTGGGACTGGAGGAACCAGCAGTTGGGAGCAGTGGGGCCCTGTGTCTGCCCATCTGGACCTCCAGCCCTTGCGGTGCTGTGAGTTGCTCGGGAGTCAGCATCGCCTCTGTGGGCCCAGTGTAAACCTTGCTTCACAGGCGAGGTCACAGAGTGTTGGCAGTCTGGATAGAGCCTGGGTGCCCGGGTGCCAGCCGGGTGCTTCCTGGGACAGAGCCGGGTGGAGGCCCAGTATCCACACCAGCTGGGCCTTGCATTCATGTGCTGTGCGCTCCTCTCCCTCCTCAGCCTGGGAGCTCTGACTGCACAGCGGCTGCCCACCCTGCCCAGCCTCAGCCCTCCCTGCGGGCAATGGTGGAAGGGCGCTGGCCGGGCACTGGGGTGACCTGGGAGCTGGCTCAGGTGCTCAGGGCGTGGACGCTATGCTCCTGGCACCGAGTCACGCCAGGGCCAGGTGGGGCGGCGGGAGGCTGCAGAGGTGGCCTGGCTGGGCCTGGACCGGGGTGCGTGGAGAGCACAGGGGTGTCTCTGCCTTGTCCCTCCACCGTGGTGGACAAAGCTACAACAGCCAGCCACCCCAGGCGCAATTGTGCCTCCTGAAGAATCGCCTGGTGCAGTCTGCCGGACCACGTGGGCCGTGGCTCCCTCGGCACAGCCCCTTGGCAGAGCTCCCGAGGCACGCCGGGCGCCGGGCAGCTGGCTTGTAAGACTCGGCACCAGGAAAACACTCTGTCTGTCTGCCCACCCGTGGCTGTGGCCCAGGAGGCTTCGCGACGGCGAGTATTTCTACATCGGCTGTTTCCCAGGAGGAAGCCAAGGCAGATGCTGGGGTGCCGGACCCGGAGTTTTGCAGCCAGGAGCAAAGCCGTCATTGTTGCCCTGCCTTTGTTTCTCCAGCCCTTCTTGCCTAGGCAGGGAGCCTGGGGGGAGGAGGGGATGTGGTCGCACCCATTTTTTCCTTGCTTCTCTCTTGGTGTCTTCTTGTCTAGCTGATCTGTGATTATAGCCTTCTCTGCTTGGTGACATCCAAATAGCCAGTGTCACTGAAGTCCAACTGGATTCCAGAAACCTGAAGCCACAGCTGTTTGCCCCGGCCTCAGAGTCAGGCGAAACGTCCCCACAGCCTGGGGATCCTGGAGACCCAGTCGGTGACCTGGGTCTGCTGTGATGCTTGGAACTTGTCGGGTGACATGGTGTTGCCCAAGTCACAGGGCGAGAGCCGGGTGTCCGGCTCATCGCTGGGTGTTTGAGCTGCTGATAAGGACAGCTGTGGCTGGGACCTCGGGAGCTGCATTTCGCAGGTCGCAGGTTGTGACCCGTTCACAGGTGACAGAACCGTTCTAGTGAGCTGCGATCAAGATTTATTTCTTAGATAGGGTGGAATGGCAGAGAACACAGTAGGAAATATCAGGAAGCATCCTCCTCGGAACGGGTAAGTATTTCAGGAAGACTTCATTTCAGAGAGAAACGTGTGTGAATGTGGAGGTGTAGGCCCCAGGATGTGGTCACCACCGCTGATCAGCACCTGGGGGACAGCAGGTGATGCCAGTGACCAGCACCCGCCAGGAGGGCGGTGGGCAAGAGGGGCTGGGGCCTCTGGGCTGGAAGCAGAGCCTCCAGCGGCTCGGCCCTGCCTGCCTTCTAGAAAGCCGTGTGCCCCTCTGAGCCTTCCTGGAGGGCCCACTGGGCAGCCCGTCCACTTTGGACCGATTTCCGGGGTTCTCATCCCGCCCACCCTCGCCCTCTCTCCTCCACAGCAGAGCCGCAGGACTGAAACTACGAGGGTGGCGGGAGTGAGCCCAGTTAACCCCCGCCAGGTCCCGGGACATGGGCTTTTCCCCGGTTGGGGCAGTGGGGTCGGAAGGACCGAGCCGCCACACACAGGCCGGCAGCACCCAGCCCCTGCCCCCCTTCTAGAGCCAGCCTCCAGCACCTGGCACCGAGCACCTCTGTGGAACATCTGCAGGAATGAAGAAGACGCCTAGCCAGCTGGGCATGATGGCGCATGCCTGCAGTCCCAGCACTCGGGGAGGCTGAGGCAGAAGGATCACAAGCAGAAGCCAGCAGGACACTGTAGCTGGCATTTCTTGACTACCTACTATGCACTGAGTGGGGTGTCAGCCCACAGGAAGATTCTGCTCTGATTTCATTTTATAGACAGGACACAGAGGCTCCGAGAGGTGGAGCAACTCGCAGCAGGACTCCAGGACTCTAGTCCGGGTCAGCTGAGACCTCCAAAGCCAGCTGTGCCCGGGGCTCCAGCGCTGGCAGCCCTTGGCCCCTCCACACAGCCTGACACCCTCCGGGGGGGCCGCAGCTGCTAGGATTAAGCCTTTCAGAGGGCGTGGTGCGTGCTCAGGGTCCCAATCTGTGGCCATCAATATGGCTGCCTGCACCCCTGTGCCGCCGCCGCTTAGATCTCTGCCAGGCTGATCGAATTTCTTTCACCCTGGCTGGTCCCTCCTGAGGACTTTGAAATTTCAGGGCTGGGCCAGCTTGGAGGTAGCAGAGCAAGAAAAGCTAGGTGTCATCTCTCCACCCCAGCTCTGTTACGTCAGCACTGCCCGGAGGCCCAGGACCGATGTGTCCCCACGGAGGTGGTGCATCTGGCCAGCACTTACTGCAGGCACTGGTGGTTCCAAGCCACTGAAATCAGGCTGCTTAGTAATGAAAGTGGCAGCTCACGGGAGCTCTACACAGATGGAGGCGGTGGGCGGAGGGGAGCGGCCGGAGTGAGCAGGAAAAGGCTTGTTAAACAGAGAGGCGGTGGAGAGAGAGGTGGGGGCCACGCGGCTGTCAGCGTCCCGCACGGACTCCCGCAGCTCTGCCCGGCCAGCGCGGGCCTTATTTCAAAGCAATTTAACCGATGGGATTCCAGGCTCCCAAACCAGGAATGTTATTAAAAGGAAGAGCAGAGGCAGCTTGCTGGCTCGTTAGTACCCAAGTCACACCCCAGCCCACGGTGGACTCCTCGTCCTCCCCTGAGAAGCAGCTTGGACTTGGGGGTCCCAGGTGCCCTCCATCACAGAACTACCTGAGATGGGGCTCCAAAGGCCAAACCTAAGCGAGGGTATCTGTTTAAAAACTTGAGAATGGAGCCAGGCATGGTGGTACATACCTGTAACCCCACACTCTGGGAGGCTGAGGCAGGAGAATCCCAAGTTCGAACCCAGCCAGAGCAGCTTAACAACTTGGCAAGACTCTGTCTCGAAATAAAAAAAAAAAAATAGGGCTGGGGATTTAGCTCAGTGGTAGAAGACTTCCTACCTAGCAAGCACAAGGCCCTAAGTTCGAGCCCCAGCACCACAAAGACAATAAAAAATAAAAAATAAAAAGGCTGGGGATGCAGCTCAGTGCAAAAACAAAACAAAACAAAACAAAAAAATCACCCTCAATGATGGGTTTTTGTTCTATTTCACTTTGATCTGAAAAATTATATCAGGGCTCTTGCCCATCCTCCTTTCTTCATCACTGGGGAAACTGAAGCCCAGTGCAAGGAAAGGCCAGCCCAGCGACCCACGGTGGGCAGCGCAGGTGGGGCTGGAGGCTGGGTTTCCTCCTGGCCACGGAGAACCCTTTTTGCCGGACATTTCAGAGAGCTGTGGCCAGTCACCCGGTCCCGCCCTGGCCCCCACACGGCTGGGAGCGTGGAGGACGGCCCAGGGCGGTCAGGTCAGGAGCGGCCGAGGGAGCCCCCAGGTGCTGGGACAGTGGTGGACGCCAGCTCTCCCCCTCCTGTCCCCGCAGGTGTTTCAGCGACGTGAGGACGGCTCCGTGAACTTCTTCCGGGGCTGGGACGCATACCGGGAGGGCTTCGGCAAGCTCACCGGGGAGCACTGGCTAGGTGAGAGCCCTGCCCACGCCACGAGGTGGCTTCATCCCAGCACCCCTGACGGATGGCCCCCAGGTGCCCTGGCCTTGGAGTCTCTGAGCTCATGTGTAAAGGTGACTAGTTACCCCCGATGCGAGGGCCAGGAGGACGGGGCCGGAGGAACTGGGGGTGGTGTGGCGGGCCCTATGGACCTGCTCATCGTCCAGGATCGCGAGCCACAGCAGGTCCAGGCAGCGCCTCAGGGCCTGGGGACCAAGGATGGCTGGGCACCACCTGCCCTGGGGGTCGGCAATGACAGCCAGAGCCCCAGAGAGCAGCAGGCGGCGCTGGCCAGTGTCCCTCCTGGACATCGTCTCACGGCAGGGACGTGGCCCGGGCTGCACTGTGAGGGCTGCACTTGTTCATGCTGTTGTTATTCAGCATTCACCTTTAAATTCACTCAGTGTTTGAGCGTCTTGAAAACCTTTCTCGTTTCACTCTAATCAGTAACAGCCGCAGGACTCCCCAGCTCGGGCTTCCATGCAGACGTGTTTGGGAGGTGGCTATGGCCTAGGCAAGGGCTTTGATTTTGCTTTGTTGTGTGGAGATACAGTTTACATACAGTGCAGTGACCGTCTACAGCGGACACTTCAGAAGTTTCCAGCTCATCCTCAGAGCTCTGCAGTCCTCACCAACAATTCCAGAAGAGTTTTCACCCATGAGAGAAACCATGTCCCTGGACACTGTCCGTGCTTCGGACCCAGCCGCCTCTGCTCATCTTCTAGCCAGGCCCCTCTGGAAGGCGCCTGGACTCTGGTCAGGGTCACCGCCGCCTCTGCTGGCCCAAGTGCCCCGTCGGTGCTTGACGGTCGGGCCCCCGGGGTTTCCCATGGGCACAGGACCCCAAGGAGGGTGCACGCCCGTCCTGGCCACACACCCAGTCTGCCACCAGCATTCACTCTCATTTACATGTTTACTTTACAGTGAATACGCCACCCAGTGTCCCCAGCGCATCCTTGGGTGCCTTTGCCCTCAGTGTGGGTATCTGGGAAGCTGGGAGGTTGGGTGGAGGTGGGGAGGCGACTGGGGACGCCTGTGGCATGCGGTCACCTCCTGCAGGGCTGAGAGCCACGCCTGGGTGCCAGGTGGGACCCGGGGTGGGGGCTCTCAGATCTGTGAGGTCTTCTAGCCAGGCCTTGGGCACCAGAGACAGGCTGGAGGGGTGAGGCGCCCATTCCTCAGTGGATACAGAGGCTTTGGGGGGGCTTTCCTTCCTTGTCCTGGTGTCCCATGGGTGGTGCCCACAGGACAGAGAGATGTGACCCAGAATCTGCCCCCGTGAGCCTGCCGTGCAGCCGGCTATGCATCCTTTGGACATCTGTCCCCCAAACCTCACGCCCACCTAGGAGAGTGGCACTGCTGTCACCCTCCCCTTTTATAGAGGAGGAAACTAAGGCATAGGGACACGAGGTCCCATGTCACAAGCATGTGTTGGGATGGGCAGGGGTCCCTGCAGGGTTGTGCATCGGAAGCATCAGCTTTGAACCACGCCCTGCAGGGCAGAGTGGAGGATCCCAGTGGGGGACCCTCCTCGGTCCCCACTCAGGAGGTGCTGAGGGAGGAGAAGGCTGCCAGGTGGGGGCCGTGTCTCCATGCACTTGGAGCAGCCTGGTGCCCTGGCTGCTCGGCGGGCGCCACATCTTAATTGAAATCTATCTGTGGCGGCCGAAGGCGCAAGGAAGCATTGAGCCGGGCGTTGATTAGCTCAGCAGATGCTGGGCGCCCTGACAGGAATGTCAACTCCAGGGTGGCACCTCCCTCGCTCCCCCACCTGCTCTCATGGAGCCTTTTGTCTTTTCCTGTTGAGTTATGGGAGCTCTTTATATATTAAGGTTATTGATCCTTCGTCCAGCGCCCAGGGTACGTATGTACTCCCAGTCGTTTGTCTTCCAGTTTGGTTGTTATTTCCTAGAAGTTTTAAATTTTTATGTGGTCTTTTCTGCTGGTCTTTTTCTTGCTCTCTTCTGGATTTTAGGCTGTGATTTCACCCCCAGGTTTCTAAATGTCTCCCTGTTTGTTGGTCTTTGCTTTTCTCCTGTTAGTGTTTTAGACTGGGATCTTGAATCCACCTGCAGGTTCACCAACTGACTGTGTGAGGGTGGGCACTGTGGGCCCCTCTGCCTCCTTGCCCCTCGCCGTGACTCACACTTTCGGGGCAATGAGCCGCGTCTCAGTTGCATCCCAGGGCTCGGGGCCTCGGGAGGTGCGTCCTGGGGCTGGCAGGAGTCCTGGAGGGTCCACAGGGGCCGGAGGGGCCCAAGGAGCCGAGGCGCAGCGAGCTGAGCTGTGGGAAGCTGTATCCGCTGCGGGGCGGGTGGGGACCCTGTGGCCCCGGGAAGGCCCTCCCCAAGCCAGTGGGCTGACGGGAAGCAGCAGGACCCTGTGGGTGGGTGTTCAGGCACCAGTGACCCTGTAGCGGCGCCAGAGGGCACCGGCTCCCTCTCACTTTGTTCCCGGATCATGGGATTTGTCCCTGGGGTCTGGCTAAGAGCCTGGGTTCAAATCCGGCTCTGCCGCTGAGTAGCTGTGTGGTCTGGGCCAGTTCGTTAATCACCCCAGACCTGCTCGCCGTCCTCGGTGTGACAAGGACGATTCAGATGCCCGGGTGGTGCGAGTGGCCGCAGGTGCGGTGGGAAGGACTGTGCAGACACGGACTCGTCAGCCCTGTCTTGCTGTGGCCTCCTGGGCCCTCGCATCCACCCTTGGCTGTCGTCTGCAGGTGTGCAGGGCCCAGAGAAGGAGAGCAGCGTGCTGGAGGCCGGAGAGGTGGGGACTCGGGAGACCCTGCGCCTCCCGAACCCTCGAAGTCCTAGGGAGGACCAGGGGCTGTTGCAGGGTGACGCTGGCCGAGGTCCCCTGAGGCCATTGTGGTTGCTCTTCCCGCAGGTGCTTCTGCCGACACTGGCCCTGGTGGATGGAAGAAAAGCCATGTCCCTGCCGACTGGGCGGGGATCTGTCTTGCCTTCCTGGGCTGGCAGCACACGCTGCCCCCGGGGGCTGGTGGAGAGCAGGCAGGAGGGAGAGGCTGATGAAATGTCCCTGCTACTGCTAACCTGGGCGTTAATTAAACGCCCTCTTAATCAGGAGCTAATCACAGAGGCAGGGAAGCAGCCCGAGTGTGACCGGGAGGGGCACGGAGGAGAGGGATGGAGGCTGGGGGAGGAGGGCAGGCCCGGGCCTGTGGACAGCAGGAGCCCCGGGCACCACCTTCCGCCTCTGTCCCTGGGCCTCGTCCCGAGCAGGATCAGCCGTGGCTGGGACAGGAAATGCACGGGGACAGGAGGCTGCAACCCAGAGCGATGCCTGAGCCGTGGCAGGGGCACTCGGGTTGGCAGAGGAGGTGGCGACCCTGAAGTGACCGGACAAGGAGCAGGGACAGGCGTCCGGGTGGTGCTGTGGCTCAGAGGCCAGAGGCAGGAAGTGCAAGTACCAGATCTGGCTCCAGACACCGCCCCCCCAGCCCCCTTCCTGCAGTCTTTCCACCAGCTGCCAGTTCAAATGCCAGCACTTGGAAAGCACAGCCCAATTTAAAGTGAACAGTAAAACCAAATGGGAAAAGCTGTCAGTCTCCAGCTTCCTGTCAAACACAGGCCTGCAGGAAGAAGGAAGCAGCCTGGAGCAGACAGCACACACTTGGTGGTTGTTGCCCTCCAGTCACCAAACACCTACTCTTGGCTCTCCTTTCCCCTCCATTCTTTCTACGGGGCGCCTCAGCCTCTCCGCTTCTCCCACCATCCTCTCCCTCGCTCCAGGGCTTAAGAGGATCCACGCGCTAACCACGCAGGCCACCTATGAGCTGCATGTGGACTTGGAGGACTTCGACAATGGCACGGCCTATGCCCGCTATGGAAGTTTCGGCGTGGGCTTGTTCTCGGTGGACCCCGAGGAGGACGGGTACCCGCTCACCGTGGCCGAGTACTCGGGCACAGCAGGTAGGGCTCCAAGCTGCGGGGAGGACGGAGGGTGGTGTCAAGCCCTGTGCCTGGGGTCAGGACGGTCCCCACCTCCAGTCCCACTTGTCCCCACCCTGCCACACAAAGCCAACACACCCAGGATCTGTGCCCATTTTGTAGATGAGGAAAGAGAGCCCAGAACGGGAAGCCAGGAAGCTGGAAACACAGGGAGGATCAGGGACAGCTCTGGGCCCCACAGTGGCACCCGTGTGCGTGTGGCCGCAGAGACACACCTGGTGCAGAGGGGCCGGCGTGCGTGGATCTGTGCGCACGCACGCACGCATGGAGGGAGAGCACGTCACGCACACACAGGGTCCGTGTGCAGCCGTGCGCCCACACGCCTTCGCCTCCCGCCCCGTGCAGGCGACTCCCTCCTGAAGCACAGCGGCATGCGGTTCACCACCAAGGACCGCGACAGCGACCACTCGGACAACAACTGCGCCGCCTTCTACCGCGGCGCCTGGTGGTACCGTAACTGCCACACGTCCAACCTCAACGGGCAGTACCTGCGGGGCGCGCACGCCTCCTACGCCGACGGCGTCGAGTGGTCCTCCTGGACCGGCTGGCAGTACTCACTCAAGTTCGCCGAGATGAAGATCCGGCCAGTCCGAGAGGACCGCTAGCCTGGCGCCATCCAGCCCACGCCACCCCATGACCCCGCCTGCACCCCTCACTCCGTACCCGCACCCCGAGACCACGCTCCGCCCCTGTGCGTGGCTGGCCCACTTCCCCATCGCCCCGGGCCGGCCGTGCTCGCCGTCCCGCCCCACCAGCCTCCCCACCCAGCGGCCACGCACCTCCGGACTCTGCTGGTTCAGGCCGGCAGACTCAGGGGCCCCAAATCCCGCACGCCCCGGCTCGGCAGTGTTACCTGGCAGCCCTGCTTTGCCTGCCCAACCACCTGGCCTCAGGGGGACGCCGAGCGCCGAGCAGACAGTGTCCAGGGCCCTTGGGGCAGGTTGACGGGGCCAACGTCCCGCTGGGGTCTGATGCCGGCCTCCCGACCCTCCCAGGGCCACCCCCGGCCCAGGACCCGCCTCTCAACGGAGGACCTCGGCCTGGCTGGCGTGTCCCACCACACCCCGGGGCCAGGCTGGGGCCAGTGCTGAGGCCGCTTACCCTGTGCCCCTGCCGTCCCCTTGGCCGCTGCCCAGGCACCAATGAGGTCCAACGCAGCTGCTGCCCAACTCCCACCCGCTTCCTGCCCGGCCCTGCTTCTCCCATCTCTGGGGGCTGCATGGAGCCTGCACCATGGACTGGGCCAGGTGACATGAGGCTCTTGGTTTCCTGGGCTGGGGCTGAGCCACCCCTCATCAGCTTCCATGACCCCAGACTCTCGCTTGAGGCCTCCTGGGAGCACAGCCTGGGAGGGGGGAGCGAAGAGGCCGCCATCCCGTCAGGACCCACTTGTCTGCAGGGTGCTGCCCCCTGCCAGTGACTGTGGGCATGGCCCCTTGGGTCCAGCTGTGCTGAACATGTGGACGGGGGAAGCTGAGGCAGCAGCTGGACACTGCCTGGACATTTTCCCACAGAATCCTCCCAATGGCCCCGCGACTCTTGCCACTCCTCCCCCCCAGGCCACTCGGCTGCCCACTCAGAGCCGGGCTCCTGTGTGTTTGTGGCAAGATCAAGCCCAGGGCTGCTTTTGCAAGTTTCTGCCTGTGGGCATCCAAAGGGGGCCTTTGAGAAGGCCTGGACACCCCTGGAGGCCTGGCCAGGTGGTGGCAGCACCAGACCAACTGGCAGGAGGACCAGCTGGAGGTGGGGAAATGGGGAGTGAGCGCCCTCTTCTAGAAAGGCCTGGGTGACTGCCGGCCAATGCCCTGGCCGCCCCTCGCGCTCCACCTGGCCATTGGCCTTCAGTGAGTGTTGCAATGCACCCATCTGCAGGCTTCCAGCCCAGGGTGACCAGGGTGGTGGCAAGGAGCTGCCCCGGGGCAGGTGGGGACAGAGGACAGGAGATGTGATGGAGAAACCAGCTATACGGGGAAGCCCTGCTTGGACCCTCTCAGGCTCATACAAACCCAGACAGCCAGTTTGCTGGGCCACCAACACGTTGCAGGGGCTGGGTGGACCCCAACTCCTGCTGTGGGGGCACCGCAGCCACAGCCTGGAGCTGGCGTCTGCGCCAGCCCTGCGTGCCAGCCAGCCACTGTTTAGAAGTGCTAGGCACCTTCTGATGTGCCATCAAACGGGCTCCTGCTGGTGTGATGTTGACGGAGTTGCAGAAGTGTATATGCAGCAGGAGACGGGGGCCCTTGTGCCAGGCAGACATGCTGGAGATCAGCCCAGTGCGGGGACACGGTAGGGGACAGAGGGACAGGCCAGGGCAGCCTTAGGGGCCTGACGTCCAAGTCAGCAGCATGCATCAGCCCAGTCCCTGCCCAAGAGCGCCAGCCCCTCTGCCAGGCCAGGGCTGGCCCAGCTAGGTGACGTGGCCCTCTGGCTGAATGGGCACAAAGCCTGTGGTGGCGGCAGGACCCAGGCTGGCCAGCCCCCAGCTTCCTCCTGAGCTCCTTCAGAGCCCTACGCACTCCCTGGGCCTTGGGGACCTGAGGCGGGAGCGACCACAGGAAGCAGAAGACGCTGGGTGGATCCACCAGGACCTGCAGGATGCGTGACCAGCCAGGGGTCTGGTGTCCACAATGGTCACCAGGACTCCAGTCCCAGTTTGATGTTGAGTGGTGGCATCCCCATGTCCCATGGTGTCACCTGCTGAGCCTCCTTCCTTTTCCTTTGGGTCTTGTTTTCCTCCAGCCCGGTCCTGTGCAGCACTCAGCGAGGCCCCCAACCCACATGGGCCGGCTCTATAACCTCCAGAGCCTCGTTCCTGGCCCCTAAACACTGCTTACATCTCTGAGACATCACCCAAAGGCCACCAAGCTGGATTCCTGAGCCACTGGCATCCGGAGGATGGAAGGTTCCCCTACAGCATGGCCTTGGTGCCATCAGCCGGGAGCGAAGGACAGCGCTGTGAGCTGGACTCCGACCGCATCACCCCCACCCTGGCGCATGTATATAAGATTTCTAATACCAGCACTGGTGCAGCAGTGACATCGCCCACCTTGGGACCCACCCTCGTCCACACAGGATTTGGCTGGGGTTGGAACTGGGGAGACACGGTTGCTGGAGCCCCTTTCACCCAAAAATGCATCTCGTCTCGGGCAGAGATTTGGAGGATTAGCGAAATGGCCAAGCAACAAAAGAACTGCCAGCCACATCGTGGCCGCCCGGGGAATTTGGGTCCCCCGGCAGGGGAAGGAGGGGCTGCAGGGACATGCGTGGGGCCTGCTGCCAGCCACGGATCCCTGTGCTACGGCTTGAGGAGCAGTGTGCGGGCCGGGACTCGAGGAACCCCGCTCCCCACAGGGCACAGGACGCTGGACTTGGAGCTGAATGACTAGGGCGCCCCCAGGGGCTCAGGTTCTCCACCTGCCTGTGGAGCGATTTGGCTCCAGCTCTGAAAGGCCAGGTGGCTGCAGGGCTCAGCAACCCTGAGGACAGAGGTCCAGCCTCCGGGACTGAGGCATGAGGGCGGAGGGGTCACAGCAGCCTGGATGTGCCTGGTGACGGCTGTGGCTTGGGGTCCTGGGAAGGGGGAGGGGCTGAAGCCAGAGAGGCGAGCATGGGGTGGGACAGTCACCTACTGGACTGTGTGCACTTGGTGTCCTGTGCATTCCTGTCTCCAATAAATTCTCGTGGTGACCCAGCTCCAGCCTGTCTCTAGTCCCACTCAGTGCCCCAAGTCACAGTCGGGTGGGGCAGACACCAGGTGACAGCATGTCCCAGAGCTGGCACTTCCTTCTCAAGCCCTTTGGCAGAGCCGGGGGTGGGGCTTGTATAGAAGACGGTCCTGGCCAGACGGCTGTGCGGTGGGGGTCCTGCCTGCTGGTCTAGGGTTGACACCCGTGGGGCTGACGTCACCTGAGCCATGCCCTTGCCAAGGGCCACACCGGCTGAAGGCTTCGCCTGGAGACCTGTTGCTGCAGCTGGGAGCTGGTTGTGGTCACTCTCAGAGGTGACTTGGAGGGCACATCAGGCACTGGGCTTGGTAGCAGGAAAGCACACCCTCCAAGGGACAAGCCCACCGTGGTGTTGGGGCCGCCTGAGAGGGGCTCACCTGCCTGACTCAGCTTCTCCAAGGGCTCCCGAGCAGGCGAGGTGTGAGCCAGAACTGCCTCGTGCTTCATATAAGGGGGACCAGCACTCGCTGGCTTCGCAGGCATCTGTAGCACTCGGCCCACAGGCGCAGTCCTGCTGGGGCAGCTGGACCGCAGGTGTGCGAGGTGTGGACATCCGCCTGCCCCACGTTCTGTCTGGGGAGGGAGGCGAATTGGACAACGGTAAGACCATCGGGGTGTTAAGGGGCCTCGGAGTCTCTGCCTGGGGACGGTGCCCGGGGTTCCTGGCTAATGATGCCTCCACTCTCCTCCAAAGGGCAGCTCCACCCTCTCATCAGACCACATCCTGTTTGTGTTGGGTCCTTATTGTGCCCGCCAGCACCGCCCCCACCATCACCACCCATGTCCCCAAAGGGATCCCAGGGTCAGGAATGCACAGCAATCAGCCAGCCAGGGTCCAGGACACCCAGAGCCTACATAAAGCAGGGAGCAGCTTGGAGCTGCGCCTCCCGGACGGACAGGACCTAGGAGCTCCGCCCAGTGCGGCACCAGCCGAGGTAAGTCCCCGTCCGTCCCCAACAGGCGCTCAGACTCGGCCCTGCAGGCAGAGGGCCCAGGGAACCTCGCACCAGGAAGGCCTCACCTTGCATCGCCCAGCAGCACGCCCCCCTTCCACCCTGTGCTGTTTCTGCTGCTTCCTGCATGCTGGGGCCTGAAGCCCCATGTGCAGCAGTGTCCCCCGCTCTCACCAGATTCCTGAAAGGGTCCACAATTCCCCTGAGGGGAGACAGGCCACTTCCTGTCCTGCATCAAGACACGACACTCCTGGGGAACTGGAGGCCATCCCAGGCACATTTATCCCTGTTACTCCCAGTCCACATGCTTTCCCCTTGGGAAACCACCACTCCCTCCACCAGCCTCAGCCCCAGGCTAAGAGGCCAGCCTAGGGGGGCTGGATCTGGGTAGAGAACTGGATTGATTTTATTATTTTTTGAAGCTTTCTGGCAAGTTCCGTCCTTTGAAATGCTTTCAAGGGAGCCGTTACTGGAAAGAGCTCTGGGCAGTTTCTGGACGGGGCTCTTCTCCTCCAGAGCCGGCATCGCTCTTCCAGCGCCGCAAGACTCCTCCGAGGCCACACCAGCCCCGGCTCCCCTGTGGTCATTACTAAACAGCCCACCTTGGCAAGGCACAGGCGCCGTTATGGCCATGGCAAGGGTGTTCTGGGGAGCATTATTTCCTTTCAGTCCCCCTGACTGTCACATGTGGTGCAGAGCGAGCCAGGGCACATTCGAGTCAAGCACGGTTAGATCTGGCGGTGAAGCCAGCTCTGTCCCTCATTAAACCACGGGATCTCAAGCAATCACCTTGCCTGTGGGGCCTGACGAGCTGGGGGATGCCTCATGCAGAAGGCCTGTGTTGGGGACGTGCCCACGGGCTGGCACGCCGAGAAGTTGGGCAGCTGTTCGAATCCCGAGTCCGAGGTCTCTGCTTTCTAGCTGTGTGGCCTGGCACAGTCTCCCAGCCTTTCTGGCAATTTCCTGCCTGGACAGTGGGAATGGCGGTGGCTCTGAAGAGGGTTTTGTGTGAAGGGGACACACAGCCTACATGGACAGCCTGTTGCTCAGAGCCCGGCACGCCCACTGTACACAGGGGGACTGGGCACCTGCCACCTGCTCCTCCCCAGGTGGTGGTCTGAGGACCCCAAGTGTACACTACGTTTCCCTGCTAACCAGCTTAGTTAGACCCTCTCATTATCAAGCTCGCGCTTCCCACGCGGGCTCTGTGCTGATACAGGCCAAGTGTCAGTAAGCACTACCAAAGGAAAGCGAACCCAATTCACGCTGCCCTCGGGTGGCCACGGGGCCCTGCTCCGGCAGCCACGGTATTGCAGGGCTAAGCAAGCAAGGCGGGAGGGTGGGAGGGTGAGAGTCAGCCTCATGGTACCGCCAGCTCCTGAGCCTGCTGGGAAGTAGAGGCCTGCTCCATGAGTCCACTTGGAAGCTGTGCTCAGCTGGGCCGAGGCTTGCTTTTCAATGGTGGCCCGGGTCCCGGAAGTCCCACTGACCACACAGGTGGCCTGTAACAACCTCCTTTCTCTTTCCTCTGGCCAGATGAGAGGCCCTTCCTCCCTGCCCTATCTCCTCTTCCTGCCCCTCGGGGCCTGCTTGCCTCTGCTGGACAGAAGAGAGCCCTCGGTCACCGCAGCGGGCATCGGAGCCGGGATGAGCTGGGCCCACCTGGCCGAGGGCCCCTCCCGGCGGGGCGCCCCGCAGCCGCGGGCCCTCCTCCTCGTGGCCGGGGAGCTGCAGGCGCTGGGCAGAGGGCGCGCCAGCCTCCGCCTCGGGAGGCAGGAGGGCAGCGAGGCTGCCAGTTTCCTGCCAGCCAACAGCAGCGAGAAGGCCACAGGCCCCCTGGGGAACCTGGCTGAGGAGCTCAACGGCTACAGCAGAAGGCGAGGCGGCTTCCGCTTCCGCTTTGGCCGGGGGTGATGGCCAGGGCACCCCAGCGGGGCTGCCTGTGCGGACTCAGCCCCGTCTGGCTTCACTCCTGTCTTCTCCAGCCTCGGAGAGCCGGAGGCGACGCCAGCATCGTTATCACGGAGCATCGGCGACGAGGTCTGTTAGGTGTGCGCTGTCACTTGATTTCCAACTTGGCTGATGCAAAAACAGAACAATGGAAAAACAAAAAAATCTAGCTGGTGTCGAAAAGAGGCTCGCAGAGACGACAAGGCTGCGCTGCTCTGCACCTGTCTGACCTCGCGTCCCCAGCGGTCTGATGGCATGGCCGGCCCAGGGCCAGGCACGGAGGCCACGGCTGGGCCAGGGAACGTGGCCTGACAGGGCTGCAGCGCAGGCTCCGGGCGAGGGAGGGGACTCGGCTGTCACGGAGGGTCATCCGAGTCGGGACTGTCTCCGCAGGGACTTGTGTGATGGTGAAGGAGTGCGTTTTGCAGTATGCAGTGCTGTTCTGAGAGTTAAAAAAAAAAAAAAAAGAATCAAGCCAAAAAACAAACCCGCCTGGTTCTCCGTCCCATTAACACCACAGCCCTCTGGCAGGAGGACTTGCCACGGCACAGGGCTGCTCCCGGCCGCTGCCCATCCTGGCGGCGGCCTCTGGGAGTGAGCGCGGCGTGTGCAAACCGAGGGGTCCCGGGAGGTGAGCGGGGAGGAGTACGTTTTTGCTACAGCAAGGTTGCATTTCAGATGTTCACAGCGCGAATGTGTGGTGTGTCTTTTGAAATAAAAGTTGTAGCAACTGCAAAATCGTAATCTGATGTTGGCATCTTCCCTCCAGGTCCTCTGGGCCTTAGAAACTACCTTTTCCTGAGCTCCGAGTGCCTCTGCTTCGGGGAGATGGAAATCGCGCTGCCTGTGCCCGCACACCTTAATTGGCAGCTGGTCAAAGATGTGGAGAGACGTGGCACAGGCTGTTTGCCTCCTACACTTGACTGCTCCTCCCTGGTCTGCTCAGAACAAGCAGCATTAGGGAAAGCCTGGGGAGAGGCGGTGCTCGGCCCGGGCGGCCCCTGCAGATACTGCCTCGGCCGTGTCCCATCCCGCGTCAGACACACCAGTCAGAGGCTGTTTACTCCGGGCCAGCTGCGACTGCTGAGAAGAGAACTTATATTGATGTTTCCATGACAACATCGCCCCTCCTCCTCTTGAGGCTTGGTGTGCCCCTGTTCACAATTGAATAATTTTCCATTGAGCTGTCACAATTAATTGGCGGATTTTTATTAGCCTCTTAGAACCACACTGGGCTGGGCCCAGCTTGGCAGCTCGCAGCATTTCAGCGTTTCCCATTCTATTAGTGACTTACGCTCCCTGGTAGCAGCTCTCAATCCTCAGCAGCCGGAAAGCCACTTCATTAAGGGTGACACATCTGAGCCACAAAGGAGCCATGCTGGCTGGAGAGTGGGGATGGGCAGCTAGGTGGGGAAGGAGCAGAGCGAGGACACGCCTTCCCCACACAAACACAGGGCTCCCCTTGGCTGGCCGTGGGACGTGTGCCCAGGTCTTGGGCTCGTTATGGGTGCAGGGCAAGGACACCAGAGTCTGGGAGGCGCATCTCTCGCTGAGGAAGAGGCGATACAGTCTGTGGCTGTGAATGTGACATCCCCTGCAGCGTCTGGAAAGATGGCCCTGGGGACATGGCATCGGGTAGATAGGAGGTGGTGAGGGTGATGCTAGCCGATTCCTGCACCCCACTGTCGCCCTGGGTGCTCGCCGCCCTTTGAGTGTGCAGACTTGGAGGAGAGCCAGCCGGACATCCTGCTTAGCTTCACAAACTCCGGGTGTGTCCCGGCAGGTTTTTAATCTAGTGAGATCAGATTAACCTCGACGCAGAAGCCCAGGGTATAAGAAGGGAAGGGGGAGACCCTCACATCATTTAAAAAAAAAAAAAAAGAAGTTATTCTTTCCAGTTTGCTTCTTGTACATTCGAGCTCAATAACCCTGAAAATCAGAATGCTCTGACTGCAAAGGGTATTGGTCTGTTAAATCAGCTCCCACTGTACCCGGTACACTCCTACTTTAACCCCACCCACCTACCCCATGCCCGTGGTGAGGTCCTGAGTCCTGTCATACCACCCGGCACCTTCCATCTCTCCTCGCTGGGGAAGTTCACTCCTGTGCAGGATGGTGAAGTCGAGACTGTTTAGAAAGCATTTATGAGGTGTGATAAAACAATCACAGTAAGACACGTACTCTTAAAATCCTCCCCTCACTTTGGGGATACTTGGTCCACTGTCCTCGCCCCTTTCTGCAGCAGCTCTGGCGTCCTCCTTCCTGAGTGTCTTTAGTTGCACAGTTGTGGCCGCCTCGATGTCCTGAACTGATTCAGAACTTTTCCCTTTCATGGTCATTTTGACTTTGGGGACGAGCCAGAAGTCAGATGGTGCCAAGTCCAGTGAGGAAGGCGGATGAGGATGCACCACGATGTTTTCACGAGCTGCCTTTCCATCAGGTGGTGCTTGGCAGCACACTCGAGAAGACGCTTGGGAAAAGGCGCCCAGGAAAGACTCCAGAACCGCTGCAGAAAGTGGGAAGAATGATGGGATGAGTATCTTCAAAGCAACGGGAGTATTTTGCGGGGGATTCATAGCAATGTATCTTTTACTGTAATACCTTACTTAAATTTAAGCATTCACCATGTATTCTGATCACACCTACTTCTGCCGCAGAGACGGGACCAGGAGCGGCCAGCTTGCTCCGCCCAGCCCTGGCCTGGCTGCTTCTGCTCCCCAAGCCCAGCGCCTGGAGTGCTGCCCACAGCAGTCTGCTGTGCTTATCCAAGCCATGCAAAAGGCTTCCTCCGGGCGGGTGCCCTGCAAGGTGTTTAGCTGTTTACATGGATGGAAAACACTTCTGTACTCTCCTGGGGCAGCTGCTGGAGTAACCGGGGCTGGGGGTGACTCGTCCTGACCGTGCTCCAGACCCCAGCTTCGGGCAGGGACTTGTCGCCCTGGGCTGCCCGTGCCATGGCTCAGTAGTGACACTGGGGTGAGTCAGGTACCACCGGGGGCTGATGGTCAGTGTGTTCTGCACTAAGATAAGCTTAGTTGCACGGGGCAGGACGCAGAGTCCTCTGGGTCTGTAGCGTGGGCACAAACGTGCATTTTCTGGTGCTGGGGCCTCGGTTTCCGTATATTCTTGAGAGCTTTTGTAACCTCTCAAGAAAGGTTAAACCTGCCATCTTGAAACAGCCAGAGCAGACTAACTTCCTGAAGATCAAGGACACTCGGCGGGTCCTTCCTCATCCGGGAGGTAAGTGTCTTTTGCTACACGGCGCCCCACCAAGGTGACCGAGGACTATGAACGGTCCACTCAGCAGACAGCCCGGTTGTGACTGTCCCCAGACATGGAGCGGAGCCCAAGGACATTTGTGTTGGTGGCACAAGAGCCAACAGTTCCGGCCCCGTGCGATGGCTCCCTTTGAAGTCAGGCCAGGACAGCAGGCCGCTGCACCTGGAGCCGCCCACAGAGGTCTCCCGGAAGGAGGCTGCTGCACGCTGGCTGCACTCTGGTGAGCAGGGCTCATGCCTCCCACTGGAGGTGCTGTGAGCATCCCTTCCACTCTGTCACCTGGGGGACAGCAGCTTGGCTCCCACAAGGCCCCATAGTCCCTGGAGGCCAAAACACCGCTGCTCCTCCCTGTCCACACCAAGAAACACACCTGGCACATGGAAGGTGAGCGAGGGGTGCTCTGAGGGCTGAGCGTGGGGACAGGAAGTAGGCCCGAAGGTGTCCTGGGGAGGGATTCACAGGATGCCACCTTCCTGCCCTTCAGTGGAGACATGGAGGCCTGTATGGGGTCCAAGCCATGCTCAGTGACGCCGAGGACAGCCGGGCAGCTGCAAGTGCCAAGGACACAAGGAGTGCCTGAGAGCAGAGAGCTTACAATGCGGCCCGTAAGGACAAGGACACAGGGTGACCTTGGGTGCCTGGGCAGTGGATGCCCCTGTGGCCACCCACCACCATTCTGTCCTGTGGAATCCAACACTGGACCTCAGTCCCTCAAGGGTGCCAGACCCACTTCCTCCCCCACATATAGGGAGGAAACAGGCACCAGAGCAATCCACCAGTCATTTTGTAAACACTTATTTATTTAAAAAATACTACAGAGTAGAGATCTGAATTCAAAAAACACAGAGTCCTATACAGAAACAAAATGTACTGGACCAAGAGAAAAATGGGGAGACCACGGACGCTCCAGAGGGGACATCATGGAAAAGTATTTACACAGCATTTATAAAAGAGGAAGTCTATAAAAGAGTGTAATACCAAAGTATAAATGCAAAATAGAGTGGCACAGCAGGGTAACAGGAAGGACCAGCACCTCGCGGACACAGGCGGGTGGGGCTGGAAGGTGTTTGGTTTCATCTGCAAGGCCGCTGGTGGTGTGGTGGGGCCCCCCGCACTGCGGACACAGCCACGGGGGCGAGGAGGTGATGCGCTGTGAGAAAAGTCTCTACCACAAGCAAAGTCCAAGTTCAGTCGGTTAGTGTACACATGGGCCCAGGAAGTCCGTGTACCTGCCCGCTCTCCCGCGGGCTGCCCACGGCACAGTCTCTCTGCATCAGCGCTGGCCCTGGGCAGCCCGGGGGAGAACACACCAAGCGTGTCAGCCTTCCTGGGTCCCCTAGCCACTATGAGCCCACAGAAACAACTTCGCGATGCTCATGGTGATTAAAGGATGAGACATCCGCACAGTTCGAAGGTGCGGGCAACGCTGGGAGGTCCGTGAGGGCAACCCGCGGCCCATTTCCTCCGTGGCACATGCCCAGCAGGGGCTCCTTTCCAGGCCAGGGTGGCTGGGTGGAGGGCGGGGCTGCAGCCAGGAAACTGTCTCCTCACGGGGAGACCCTGCAAGCACCTGCGCTGCCCCAGAGGAGCAGGGAGGGAAAGGAGCCGGGTCCGAAGCCAGACCTTGGCGGCCCCCGGCGGCCATCCTTAGGACTCAAGCTTTCAATCCAGGATTCGCAGCACGGGTCCCGAGAGTAGGAAGGGGGCCCGAGCACGTGGGCCCCAGAGGCTGGTCGGTTCTGCACCCCATGCCCCCCTCAGACCACTGGCACCTTCAACCGAGGAGCTGACGACTGGTGGCGGGAGTGGGAGTGAGGGGCCGGGGTGCAGGCGGGCATGGCCTTCCTGGGCGGGGGCTCTCTGAGGGGTCTTCGGTGTGCCAGTGCAGACGGTGAGCTCGGGGTCCCCTCCCTGGGGTGGGAGTGTGACGCAGAGGGCACAGCCGAAGAAGGTCTCTGGACAGGAGCATGAGAGGGACAGTCCCCATCGCTGGCCCTGGAGCCCTCTGTCCACGGTACCCAGCGGGGCCAGGCCTGTGGCCCTGGCCAGTGGAGTGCAGTCCACAGAGCGGGAACTCCAGACTCAACGTGAGGACGGTGTGGCCCGGGGAGCCGGGTGGGCCAGGAGAGGTGCAGGACAGTCGCGGCAATGTGGGTGCCAAGGTGCCGGCCTGTGGTCCTCAGCCAGCCGCTGTCACAGGCGTAGGTGAGCCCTCGTGTGCGCCCGGCTTCTGCTACCTCCGGACAATGTCGCTGATCTCCTTCACGGAGCTTAGCAGCTTGCTGAAGTCCTGAGTGGCCGCAGGCCCGCTCCCTGCAGTTGCCGGGCAGATCTGCAGCTCCCGGAGGTTGTTCTCCAGTTTGTTGATGGCCTCTCGGAAGGCAAACTTGTTCCGCATCTGCTGGATGGAGTCCACGTAGCTCACGCAGAACGTGCAGAGGTTCTTGCCTGCCTCCAGCACGGCGCTGTGGCTGGCCGTCTGCTCCGAGTTCCTGGAGATGGCGAGGCACAGCGCCTCCGTGCTGTCCAGGACTGCGCCCTTCGTGACGGCGCCGCTGGCAATCCGCTCTGGGGGCTGGCGGGTTTTCCGGAGTGACACGCGGGTCGATATGAGTGGGACAAAGGCGGTGGAGGGTGGCTGGTCCCCTGGCAGGGCCGAGGGTGCTGCTGGCACTGTGGAAGGTGTGGGCGCCGGGCTGGTGGGAGTCCCTGATGCCTTGGTGGCCGACTGCGGCTTGGGCCCAGATGGGAGCACCGGCTTTTTAAGGCCCTCTGTGAGCTGACTGTTCACAGCATCCGCAGCTGGACCTGTGGGTTTTGCTTTTGCGCTGGCCTCGCCTGTAGCCTCCTGGCCCGGGCTCTGTAAGGCCTTCCCAGCCTTCCCGGTGGAGGCAGGCGGGGGTGGTGGAGCGGGTTTGAGCTTGGACAGTCTCCCTTTGTCTCTGCCTGGAGACTCGGAGGTGTGCTTGTGCCTCCGTACCCTGCACTCCTCGGTGGGGGCCTTGCTGGGGCCCCCAGGGGCGCCTACTGCCGCCCTGCTGGTGAGGGGCCCTGGCTCAGCAGCCACAGGGGCACCGGAGGCACTGCCCCTCCCGGCCTCTTCCTTGTGGGCGAGGCCAGCAGACGGGGCCATCGCCACCTGCCGGCGGAGGAGCTTGGGGGTCAGGCTGGGGGGGCTGGAGCCCGGGCTGGACTCGGCGGCGTCCTTGAAGACCTCGTCGGTGGCTTCCTCACCCCTCTTCACCAGCCTGGGTGGGGGTGTCACCGTGCCCCTGGCCACCTGGTCAGGCCTGTTCTCGCTTGCACGCTTCCGAGGCAGGGCTGGCTTCTCGCTCTTGTGCCCTCCAAAGGTGGACGAGTCGAACTGCCTCCCGGTGGACTGCAGGTCCCGAGGCAGCGTGACGGACCTCCACTCGGTGTCCCTGGCGCCATGTGGTACACAGGAGGCAGAGCAGGACCGCAGGAAGCGCTTGCTGGCGCCGCCACCGCCCTC
>PVJO010014691.1:0-47427 GCA_004026905.1 Hystrix cristata | reverse complement strand
CATAAAGCAGAATCCAATATAAACCAGGAATTTGCATGTAGTGGGTATTTTGTTAGTAGAGTGATTTTTCCCCCCTGCTTGTAGCAGAGATAATGAGGGATTGGAAAAAATATAGAGGTAATGAGGAAAGTTCTATTAGATGTAAAACTTACAATAGGATATTACTTATGCTTTGGGAAACTTGAGTAGATAGTTTACAGTGAAAGGTGATAGTAGTGGGTCAAACCATGTAAATTCTATACAATATTTACTCATATGAAAAAGGAAAAGGAGAGAGAAAACAAGAAGAAAAGGAAAAACAGCATTTGCTTAAGGAAGGAAAGATATGAGCCAAGCAGAAGTCAATAAAAGTAAAAATCAAAACAACAAAAACAAGAAAGAATATGTAGACTAGAGAATGTATTGGACAGGTATCAGGATGAATAAGAGAAAGGGAAAATAAGGAGAAACAAAACCAATATATACATATATTATGTATACATACACATACAGTGGGATTTCTCTGATGGCCACCACTCTGTGGGAGGCACAGGCCGAAACCTGATTCTGTGCTCGTTAGCCCTACCACGCCTGCAGTGGTCAGTGCTGGGTACTATGGCCTCCAAGCATGAAGTCTGGGGGCAGTTGTCAGACTGCAGCAATCTGGGGGATCTTTGGTAGCCCATCCACGTCTCCTTATAGTTTATGTCTCTAAAATTTTCCTTAGTGGTGTGGGTATTGTTGGCTTTACCAGATAGTGATGGCTTATATCAGAAGAGAAATGGGAAAAGGAAAAAAAAAAAAAAAAAAAGAAGACACTGAGGGAGAGAGGTAACAATGCTTTCAGTGCAAGGTGTTTCCCCCCCTATTTGACGGTCACCCTGCCAGTGCGCGGGCCAAGCCAGCGCAAATCCCTACCGGAAGCAGTCTGACCTGCAAGTTCAAGCCTCGCTCCAAAGATGGAGTCCGGAGCTGTCTTCCCTGGGAGGGGGCAGAGCCAGCACAGATCCATGCTGGGAAGCGGCCTGACCTGCAAGCTCAAGCCTCCTGCCCACGATGGAGTCCGGAGCTGTCTTCCCCGGGAGGGGGCCTGATTCAGTAATTTTCAAACCACTTTACATTCATACTGAGGTTGAGCAAATAAGTAACTATACATCAAACGATGAAAGCCACAACTATACATCAAACGATGAAAGCCACCTTTCTCAATATAAGAGAAAAAAGTTACCAATAAGGAAAAAAGAATACTAGCATGAACTGTGTAGTGCTGGACTGGAGTCAGAGTTTATGATTATGAATTCACACATATTTTTTCACATCTCATTTGCTACACTTTGCTTTACTGTGCTTTGCATATATTGCTTTTTTTTGTTTTAACAATAGATGATTTTTGGCAACTCTGCATTGAGAGAGTCCATCAGCTCCATGTTTCCATCAGCATGTGCTCACTAATTTGTTTGTTTTCTTCTTTTCTTTTGTGGTTTCTGGAACTCGACCCAGGGATGCTCTACCAATGAGCTATAGCCTTAGCCCTTTTAATATTTTGAGATGGGGTCTTGCTAAATTGTACAGGAAGGACTCAAACTTGCAATCCTCCTGCCTCAGCATCCCTCAGTGCTAAGATCACAGGTTTGGGCCACTGGACCCAGATTTTGCACCCATTTTGTATATGTGTTATATTTTATCAATTCTCTTAATAGTCTAAACATTTTAATCATCACCATATCTGTTATGTAACATGTGAACAGTGATTCTTGATGTTATTATTGTAATTGTTTTTGGGTGCCAAAAACCATGCTCACATGTGATGGTAAACTTAATAAATGTGTATTCTAACTGCCCAGATGACCAACCACTCTGTTCTCTCTTCCTTGACTTGGGCTTCCCTGTTCCCTAAGACACAACACTGGATTCAAGTCAATTAATAATCCCATATTGACCTCTAAGAGCGAACCAAGAGCCACATGTCTCTCACTTTAAATCAAGAGGTGGAAATGATTTAGCTTAGTGAGGAAAGCACGGTGAAAAATGACACAGGACAAACACTACCCGTCTTATGTTAGTCAAGTTGTAAATGCAGACGAAAGGTTCTTGAAGGAAATTAAAAGTGCTACTCCAGTGAACACACAAATAAGAAGGCAAAATGCCCTTACTGCTGATACGGAGAATGTTTTCACAGTCTTCACAGAAGCTCAAAGCAGCTACAGCATTTCCGCAAGCCAGTGCCTAATCCAGAGCGAGGCCCTAACTTTCTTCAATTCTATGAAGGTTGAGAGAGGTGAGGAAGCTTCAGAAGAAAACTTTGAAGCTAGCAGAGGGTGGTTCATGAGGTATAAGGAAAGAAGCCACTTTTATACCATAAAAGCACAAGATGAAACCACAAAAGCTGATGTAGAAGCTACAGCAAATGATCCAGATCTTGGTATGATAACTGATGAAGGTGACTACACTAAATGAAAGATTTTCAATGAAGCCTTCTATTAGAAGAAGCCATCTAGGATTTTCGGCTAGAAAGAAGGCAATGCCTGATGTAAAAGCTCTAAAAGATAGGGTGATTTATTCATCAGGGGAAACCAATGCATAATGTACCATTCTGAAAACCCCAGGGTTTTAAGAAACCAAACTAAATCTAGTTTAAACGAGCTCTATAAATGCAACAAAGCCTGAATGATAGCATATCTGTTTACAAATGGGTTGGTGAGTATTTTAAGCCTGTTTAATCTTACTGCTCAGATAAAAAGATTGCTTTTAAAATATTATTGTCATTGACAATGCACCTGGCCACTCAAGAACTGGGATGGAGACAACAACAAGCTCAATGTTGTTTTCATGCCTGTCAAAGAATATTTGTTTTTCATGGGAGGAGATAAAATATCACCATTAACACGAGTTCAGAGGGAGAAGATTCCAACCATGATGGATGACTTGGAGGGGTTCAAAACTTCAGCAGAGGAAGAATCTGCAGATGTGCAGCAAACAGTCTGAGAAACACAGTTGGAGAGGAGCCTGAAGATGTGACTGAATCGCTGCACTCTCACGATAAAACTGTAACAGACAGGGTGCTGCCTCTTAACAGATGAACAAAGAAAGTGGTTCCCAAAATGAAATATATTCCCGCTGAAGATGCTGTGAGGACTGCTGAAATGACAATGAGATTTAGAATATTACATAGACCTCACTGAGAAAGCAGCTGCAGCATTTGAGAGGCCAGGTTTCAAGGTCGAAAGAAGTTCTACTGCGAGTACAATGCTACCAAACAGCATCATGTGTTACAAAGAAGCCTTGTTGCAAGAAATGATCATTATAGCAAACTTCATTCCTATCTTAAGAAATTGCCACAGCCACTCCAACCTTTAGCAGCCGCAACTGTATCAGTTAACACTGAGGAAAGAAGGTCCAGCAGTAAAGATTATAACTCTCACTGGATGCTCACAAGATTGCTGGCAAAAGGAACAGTCAACAGAGTTAAAAGGCAATGTATGGAATGACAAAATTTTTGCGTATCATATATGTGATACTCAGGACATACAAAGAACTATAAATAAACAAGAAAAAACCCCAAACAATCCAACTTTAAAGTGAGTAAAAACAATACACAAAAGATTTGAACAACCATTTTTTCCAAAGAAAATATACAACTGGCCAAAAAGCATATGAACAGTTGCTCAGCATTACTAATCACTAGAGAAGGCAAATCAAATCCAGGAGATATCACCTCACATGTGTTAGCATGGCCTCTATCAGACAAAAGCAAAACCAAGAAAACTAACAAGCATTGGCAAGGATTTAGAGAAACTGGAACCCTTTTCCTCTGTTGCTGGGAATGGAAAATGGTGCAGTAGCTATGGAAAAATAGTATGAAGGCCCCTCAAAAAATTTAGAACTACCATATGCTCCAGCAATCTCACATATGAAAACACATCCGAAGACACTGAAAATAAGTCAAAGAGGTATTTCTACACCCATATTCACTGCAGGATTACTCACAATGGCTGAGAGATGGAATAGCAATAGACGGATGAATAAAGAAATGTGGTGAGAGACACAATAGAATATTATTGCAACTTAAGAAATAAGGAAATCCTGTCATCTGGTACAACATGGATGAGAGTGAGGACATTATGCTAAGTAAGTGAAATAAGCCAATCCTAAAAAGATAAACACAGCACGACTCCACTTACATGAGGTATCTAAAATAGTCAAATTCATAAAATCAAAGAGTGGAATGGTGTTGCCAGGGGCTGTGTGAAGGAGGAAAGGAGGAGTTGTTATGAGGAATGTAAAGTTTCAGTTTCACAAGATGTTGGAGCTACAAAAGATCTGTTATGTAACAATGTGCATAGAGTTAACATACTGTACTTTACACTTAAAGTGGTTAAGATGGTATGTACTTTTTTTAAGCAAAAATTTAAAAAGCTAAATCAGGCACATAGGCAACTATACCTTGTATACATTAGGAATTGAACAAAATAACTGTAAACTATTGTGAATTGAGATGACAGGGGAAATTTTAGTATCAGCTAGATATTATGATATAATTACTGTTAAAATGGAAAACATGAAGATGGGTAGTGGATACAGGTGTTTATCGTGCTATTTATTTTTATGTATGATTAGATGATTTCCAATAATAAAATGTTCAAAACATTATAGACAAAGAATTTGGGAGTGCAAATAAGATTTTAAAGATAATCCTATTTACCTTTCAATTTTACCAGAGGAAAACTATAGATCCAGAATGGTTATTCAACTTGCACAGTATACAAATGAGTGTCAAAACTAGGCCCAATAATATGTGAAGCCCAATTTGTCATCTAATGCCTCATCTAGTATGTAATATTAACTCCTCCACAAAACCTCTATGAATGAGCATACGGCACATGTAAATGCTACTAATTGTAGCTAACTAAAATATTAAAAATAATTCCACTGAAATTCTTAAAAAATGACATGACAGCAAGTGATATCTGAATTTACCAGAACCTACTTTTGAGAATTTGGAGAACACACATTTGTTATAACTATAAAAGTAAAGGAGCTTCTGGGTAATTTTTATTTTAGTTTCTCACCTAAAGAACATCAAAAACAATCCAAAGATAACCCTAACGGGCAGCCTCAAAAGAAAGAGTGGCAATAAAATCAGTAAAGGTTCAGCCTTGTCTTGAAGAGGAAGGTAGGGGGTACGGCTTTCTTTAAGAGATATAAGGTACATCTATGTAACTTCCTATGGGCCTTTTAGTATCACTACCTACAATACTGTCTTCTCCTCTTTCCCTATCAGAATCATTGCCCACTGGAGACCTTTGAATAAAACAGTACCGAATGGAAAAGGGCACTTAAAAAGAGAACTACAGTTGTACTTTAACAGTGTAATAAAATACAAAAAGTTAAGAGGAGGAAATTGCCTATACAGTGTAGTGAGTATTGATGAAGAAATGTCATATAAAGGAAAAAGAGAACATACCTGGGTTTGATACCAGGCTGTCAAAAACAGAATTTTGATCTTTATTGAGTTTCATAAAGATGTTAATTACCAAAGCTAATAGGAATTAACAGAAAGCGTAAAATCAACTATAACATAAAAACATTTTATATTCATTGTGATTCAGGGCACCAAAAGATCATTTAATGTTTAATATATAGTAGCTTTAAACAAAAGTTAATAGTGAAAATTAATATTTTCCTTATGAAAAGCTTTTCATGAAAAATTCAGAGAATAAAGATGGAGTTCCCTATAATCCTACTTTCAAGAGATAAAATGAACAGTTTTAATATTAGTTATCAACTACCATAAAAAGAAAAGATTTTTTGTTCTACTTTGAAATTATCTGGGTAATTTCCACAAAAACTATTCATTGTACTGCAGCAATATATGTAATAAGTCACAAAGTTTTATCTCATTTATTTTGGATTTCAAGTATTAATGACTGGGCAATCTGGACTGTGAAGTCAAAGATGGAAGGAAAGCTCTGAAGATATCCATAATATATAAGTTCAGGTTGACATGTGTGGCTTTTGCACTATCAACTCAAGATAGAAGTGTCCAGAATGGCAGTTCACTGTCATTGCACCAGGCACCCTAGTAACTCAGTTTCACCAATACTACCTTTATAACAGTGATATAGTGTTAAGAGGTTGTTCAGAAAGTAAGAAGGCCAGTAAAATCATCCATGAATTTTGTTTTAATGCTAAAACATGCCACTGTTTTTTCTTTTCAATCATTTACATTCACTGTAAAAGTGTAATAGATAAAATAGTTGCAGAAAAATAAAAGGCTGTAATCCCACTGGCTAAATCAATAACCTATGCTTATAAAAGGGCAAACTTTTTATCGTTTCCTTTTAAATATCTAAAATCAATCATTTAAAAATATATACATACACAGCAATACAAACATGTATACATATTTATTGATTTGTCATCATCCTGTTCTCAGGAAGATATGTAATTTCATAAATTTATCTAGATTAAAGAGGACTGAGGATTTTACTTATTGCCTGTAAATACTACTAAATCTTCAGATGTCTCAGGTAACAGATATTAAATGAGGACATGACATTTCAGCTAATGAAGTAAAGACATTTATCTTGAAATTCTCTTGCTACAGAAAGAGAAACCTTTCAAAGTGGCCTTAAGTTTGCAAAAATCAGCAACTTTAATCTATCCACTTTCTTTTGACCTTTACACTCAACCTCAAAAAAATGTTCAGCCACATAAATTCCATCTCAAAAGGCTGCTGCAGATCTCATTTTCTGCTGTTTTTCCATTAGGTATTTATGGGACTCACTAGTGTTACAAGGGACTAGTAAAACACCAAAGTAATCCTGCAGTTCCTGTGTATGAATTCAGCTTTTCCCTTTGAGATGATAACTTTTCCCCCCTTTGCCAAGGCCTTTTCAGATCTGAGTCTAAAACTGAGACTATAGGTGTAACGTTCTTTTTTGAGAGGTAGGATGGGTGAGTTAGGAACTGAGAGCAGTGGTAAAGAAAATTAACCACATTTAGCAGTTTATTGAAACAAAATAATTTTTTAAGCCATTAAGGTAGCTTGTTACACATTTGCACTAATTGAAAGCACAGCATGCTTACACAGGATGAATCCAGAGCAATAAGTCCTGAGTTTGCAGATCTCAGCTGTGTGCATGCCTCCTCCCAACTGCACAGGAAACCAGCTGCTTCCATTTATGAACTGTATTGAACACATGTGCTTGAGTATACCCATGACATAACGTGTAACATTAGACTTTCAAACAAGTTTGCCAAGAAGGGGGAGGGGATTCAAACATGTTAGTGAGACAAAAAACATAATATACGTTTTCCTTTCTAATGTTAGTAAGCCAAGAACTTTGTATTTCCATTAAGGTCCTCTATAATTAATTATAAAATGTAAGTAATGAAATCAAAGAAACCAATTCATTCATTATACACAGGAGTTCACCAAAGTCTGAGTCTTGATCAGGTCTGAGACAAAACGTACTAAATTAGTTAATAAGAGGCATTACTTATCCATTATGGATAAGGTACCATATTAGCCATGGGATACTGGACTATGAGACCAACACTTTGCATAATTTATATAAAACTAGACCACATTATCTCCATTTGTCCCATATGAGTTAATGAAAGTTCCATCTTGACTCATTTTTCCTCTCTCCAAAATTCAACAGCAATTCTATTGTATTTACCACGTAAACTATACCCTGAAACTGCTGACCTTCTAGGTTCAAGCCACCACATGCCTGACCTGGATTACTGCAATGATCTCAGAACTGACCTCCCGATTTTTATCTGTGTCCCATTCAGTTTCTTGTCCACATGGCAGCCAGAATAAACCTACTAAAATATAAATCAGGTTATGTTTCTACTCTGTGATAAACAAGGGTTTTTATCTTGTTTTCTCTCTGTCTTGCCTTATTTAATATGCCCCTTGACTGTTTGTGTCTCTATCTATATCTCCTACTATTTTTCTCACTGCTCACTTCACTCTTTACCATAATAACCTTTTTGCTGTTTTTAACATATGCTATGTTCCTGACATAAAGACTTAATACTTGGTATTTATTTTTCCTAATATGTGCATGACTTGTTCCTTGAAAGTTTTATTTAGACATGTCGTTCTTGGGTGAGGAATAGGATCATTCCCTAATGATCCTATTTAAAAGCACAGCCTCTTCTTTTCCCCCCTCTTCTATTTTTCTCCATAGTTCTTATTATCATCTAATACATTTTGTTTAAATCATTGCCCACTAAAAAACAAGCACTTTGAAGACAGCAATTTTTATTTGTTTTAGCCACTGCTATATTTTCAGTATCCAGAATAGTGGCAGACATGTAGCAACTTTTTAATAGGAATGAATTAACCATGCAAAACATTTAAATTAAGTATATTTCTAAAGGTAAAGTATCTTTAGAACTTCTGCTTCTGTATCTCTTGAACAAAAATAATGAAGTTTGTGAAATATTCTTTTAAGTTACGATAAGAGCAAATACACTGCAAAACTCTAATATATCATTCCACGAATTGATTGTAGATTTTTACTTTAACAAATCAAGAGCACATCCACACTCTCACCTCAGAGATGAAAGTTTCCAGAAACTAGACCACAAATCATATAGGAAAACCTGCGTTTCATGCATAAAATACATGTATTGCTGAAATTTTTCTTGGTGGTCACTGCTCAGCTGTACAATGATTTGCATATATAATTTTAGGAACATACAAATAACACAAGTGTACAGGAATCTTTTGGTGCAAGAATATACCAATTCAGATTAATCATGAAAGCAACAGTACTTTCTCATTTAATAAATCTCTCATTAAGAAGTTTTAATTATGACATTTCTCTTATACTATTCATAGGTTCTGTGTGATTTCAAATAATCTAATTTCATTCTAAGAACACTCCCTGGAAACTTATTAATAATTTTACTTGTGCCCTACCCAGCTCCTGACAGAAACTGTGGTAGAAGGATGCAAAAAAAAAAAAGAAACAAAAAAAACCCAGACAGGCTACCATGACAAACATTTGGTGAAAAACAGTAACATAAATACATGCTATAATCTGTACAGCACAAGATTTGTTTTTAGTCTAACAACTTGTAGAAAAAATAGTACAAGTGAAGTTTTACAAAAGATCTATGAATCAGGCAAACAGTAGATAGAAGTTCTTTGAAAAACTATACATGAAGAAAAAATAATCACTTATTAGAAATTTCTCAAGACATTTATATTTAGTTTTCCACTGATTAAAGTTGACTCACTGCTATTTAGGATTTCTAGAAGACAACTTGAGACCATCACAAATCCTTAAATATGAATTATGGAGATGCTAAATCTTCTGTTTCTGTCTTAAATTTTATGTGAGAACCATCTTTCCTTTATGTGTATCTTATGTGTATTCCAGCCTTAATTCAGTTTACCCTCCTCATTTAAAGGTCATTCTCTGTAGAAATTAAGATTCTTCTTTGTGAAAGGAAACTATATTTAATAAGCTACAGATAACAACAAAAGTGTATCATATTGATGCCAGACAGTTGACTGGACTCATTTACTACATAAGAACACAGCAAATGTAAGTTGAACTATGAATACTACATTTGTGAATGCCAACAGGCTATCTTGTTCTTCTCATTTGAAGCTGGATGATTTCACTATTATGAAACTATAAGTCTCAATTTGACATAAAAATTACCTAGATTTAAAAGATTAGACATGTAACATGTATTACTTATTGAATTACTTTCAGAAACATCACTAGTGAGTACAAGAAAATACTTTTTATATTTTTTTAAATTTCCCTATATGTTCTAAAAATTTGTTCTTTATAGATTGATCTGTAGAGTTTTAAAAAGGTCCTTAGAATGTACAATTAAGAACAGGTTTCAGTTTTCCTGGATAAAATTATTTTTTCATAATATGCTATATACCTTACCCTAATTTTTCCAGACTACTAAATTTTTACATGTTGATGAAATAGGTGAATAATTTAAGAGACTTTTCTACTTAAAATCAACCTATTACTGATATCATAAAAGTATGCAAAGAAACATTCTATATTTGTTGCTTCTTAGCACTTGGTGCTCCAGTATAAAAAACAAAATAACAAACAAAAAGGACATACAAAAAAGGGATTAGACTGTGTGCAAAACCTGTATGGAATTTGTGTAAGATTTAAAACAGACATATGCTTTTAAAGTCAAGAACTTTCAAATGCAACAGTTAATCCACATAATAATTCAACAACCAACATAGATTCAAAGTTCTAACAGATACCATATGCAACCTGTAATAAAACCCGAGTTAAGATATTTCAGGCAACAGGATAATTTCATTTTCCATTTTAAATACCCATTTATTTTTAGTTAACAGGCTGTAATATAGCACATGAAAATGCTGCCATTGTACAATAAAACTCTAGCACGGATATTTTATTATTAGCTAGGAAACAAAGATTTGGGGAATAATAATGGAAAAATGTCTCCTATGTTTTCAGATACAAGATATGCACACCGAATTTACTAGTACTGGCTAAAACAGATCTAGCTAAGGCAGCAGATAAAAGAGTAGGAGAGTTGTATTTAGTCTACAAAATGTATGGGTTCTAAGTAATCACATTAAATACCTACTATGTGTAATGCACTATGTCAGTGGGAAAGTGAACACATATTTGTAAGACATTATACTAGGAAAATAAAAATAGTATTAAAATAGGGAAGGGGCAGATATCTAAGGGATATCTAAACTATCCTATATTTTAAGTCAGAATGAAACAACTGAAATGTAAATAACATTGCCAGGACTTTTTGCCTTGCCAAAAGAATCAAAGCTTTTATTCTGATAACTACAAAATCATAGGGATACATAAGTCATTCAGGCAAAGAAGGTGAGAAAGTTTTAGAACAGAATTGATGTGCAGATAAAAACTGAACATCAGCTGAGTAAAGCAAGAAGAGTATTGGTTTTTTTTTGTTGTTGTTTTGCTTTTGTTAATACTTTTTGAGACAAAGGAACAAGTCTCTAGCAGCTGAACCAAGAGGAGCTGAGAAATTAAACGGCACTGCTAAAGGAAGTATCATTTTTATTTCAGGTTTCTCAAGTTTATAGTTGTTTTACTCTAAGGATTTTCTGTAAGTATTCCTTACTTTAATCACAGAAGATGGCCTGTAAATTCAAAAACAGAAAATTGGCAATCCCCATCAGCAGTATTTCAATATTATAATAGCATCTTTTATTAGAAACTCAGTACTCCATATTCATTCATCTGCTAGACAGAACTTCCTGGCTAACAGTCCATTGTGATGACATAATTTCTGACAAAGACATTCTCAGTAAAATGGGAGACTACCAGGACTAATCATTATAGTTCTACTTTAAATATTTTCTTAAGCTGTTTGTAATTGATGGAACAAAAGGAATATTTTACTAGCATAACCAATCATGTCCTGTCATCCTAAAGGGACAACTTCACAGACAAAAAGACATAAACAAAAACTTCGCAGATTTCGCATTAGAGACAATTTTGCTTATACTACAGTTGTCTACAGCACAATGCCTAAATTGTACATGGTGAGAGACAAGCTAGATGGGATATCTGCACTCAGACATGAAATCATTTACACTGAATATAAAATCGTAACTAAAATTTCAGAAGAACGCTTTATTCTTCAATAGAAATCTCTCCATCATTTACAGTATAAAAATTTATGAAGTTAATGAACATCTGGAAAACTGTAATCTATATATATTCACGTACTTTTTTTTTTTGGTGATAGTACTGTGGATTGAGCCCAGGGCCTTCACACTGAACTATACTAATGGCCCTTCTTATTTTTTATTTTGCAACAGGGTCTCCTTAAACTGCCAAGCTGTCCAAGCTGGCCTCAAACTTTCAGTCTTTCAACTTCAGCCTCCGAGAGTGCTGGGATTACATGCATGTACCACTATGCCTGGCTTCATGCAACATTTAAAAAAAACAACAATACTACACACACACACACGCACATGCGCACGCGCATGCTCACACACAGGTATGTAAGGAAAAAAATCCAAACCTACAAACAGTATATACTATGCCTGAAATTTTTCTAGTTGTAGAATAGGAGACTCACAAGCACAACAAATAGGTAACCGCTCCATGATTAATGTGTGTATGTAATAATATCATTCATGTTAACAGGGCTTTTTGGTACACTGAAGTACCACAAAAAGAGTTTTTAAATTTTCTATCAAAAACTGCTTTAAATGGAGTAAGTGTGGGAAAATAATGCTCAAAGAGTGCTCAATCCTAGGTATTCTTTCACAATATTTTGGCATTGAATGGAGGAGCAGTTAGATAGCCAGAGACAGAACGACACTCAAACCCAAAACTCTTTCTAATTTCAAATCTAAAAATAAAAGAGTGGTTTCTGTTTCTTAAAATTTGAGCATAATTATGGAAAAAGAGTAGTCTTAGAGGAGACCTAAAAGCAAAGTGATCATGGGGTGGGACTGGGAACATACTTGGATACTTTTTTTTTCTTCTTTTAAGTCATGAAGAGGCAAGAAAGTAACAATAAAGGTTGGTATAGTAATTATGCAAGGAGAAAAAAATGTCTTATTTTAGCAGCAAAAATGTTTTGACTATTGACTCCAGAGAGTGGATTTTTCTTGCCCTAGTTTTTCTTCAATGGTGTCCAGCTGAACTTGGGTCCCTTGACACGTGAAGATGTTCTGTGAACAAAGGGCTGTGTTCCACTGTAAAGAACTCTGTCCAATTCCTGCCTATCCTCATGTTTCCCAAATGATTAGGAAATGAAACTATTTTTTTCATGGGATATAATTTAGGGGAAAAATGCTTTTCACCATAATTAGGGTAGGGTGTGTGTGTTTGTTTATATAAAAATATTTTAATCATGTTTTGGTTATTTTTTTTTCCCCCATATTAAACCTTGAATGATCAAAAGAACCCTCACGGTCAGGGAAGAAGCACTAGGTGGGTTTGGGGGCTACACCTAAAGATGAGGCAGATAGTTCAGAAAGAAGTAGTGTGAAAAAGAAAGCTATTTATATTTGTTTGTTTTTGAGGCTGAGTCAATGAAAGCTAGTAGTAAAGGAGTAGTGTACACAACAGCCTATACCAAACTGGGTCTGTGCCTCTTTTCTAGAGCTATAAAGCAGTAATATGTCTACAACCAAACTGAATAATACAAAGATTTTCTTTGGAGTAAGTTTGAGAGCATCTTGTCTCAAAATATAAATAATTAAAAAAGATATTTTTATTAAATTCTCCCTCAAAGATCTGCTTAGAAGAGGCAAAAAAAATTTTTCTGTGCCTCATGATAATAAACAAAATCTCAGCAATACTTATTTAATTTATATCAGGCAGTATTTTCCACAAAGAAAGTTAAATATTTTCTCTGTTACATGAATGAAAGTAATTTATGGGTCAAGAATTCAAACCTGGAGCTTCTGATCATACTACTGAATTAACAAATCACTTTTCTTTTTACATAGACGAGAATATGAGCTTGCTAAAGGGTTCCTGGATGGCCAGATAGGAGGATGCAATTCCTTCAATTGAACTTCACCACAAAACAGGGTATAACCATCTTTCTTCCTAGCACTGAATGCTGCTTTGCACATAGTTCTGCTGCAATGAATTACAAAGACTTGATCTTCATTCTTACAACAAATAAGTATTTGTCAAAGACTTCATTACAGACTTTTATTTTACTAAGGTATAATTTTTCTCCTAGAATCCTCTTAATTTAGAGTAAATTTCTAGAGGGGATGAATAAACAAATTTGAGAATAAAGATGCATATTATATACAAATACATATAGTTTTTTACTCTGGCACAGAGTAAAAAAATAGCTTTATAGCAAACATTTATTGAGTGTTTCTTATGGGCCACATACAGATCTTATATTAATAATATAGGTATTATTATCTTAATTCCTCTTAATGGGTTTCAGGGCACACTGCCCTCAAATATGTCACCATGACATACTGAATATTTTAAGCTGAAAGAATTTGAGAAAACAGTTGAAGCAGGAAGGGAGCTATTCTCTCTTTCTCTGTCTCTCTGTGTCCCCGTCTCCCTGTCTGTCTCTCCTTCCCTCCCTCCCTCTCTGTCTGTAGTACTAGAGATTGAACCCAACACCTTTGCACTGAGCTATATATCCTTTTATTATTTTTCATTTTGAGACAGGGTCTTCCAAAGTCACTGAATTGCCGGGCTGGGCTTGAACTTGTGATCCTCCCGCTTCAGCTTCCCGGAGTGCTGGGATTACAGGTTCACAGAGCACACCTGGCTGGGACTCTCCCCTGAACCAGGTCACAGACTCTCCCATGAGAAAAGCCCTCCCTATAACGGAGTATCCTCATCTCTAAAGGTAAAGGGACACAGAGAGCAATCAAAACAAGCCTTGCTAAGTTCCCCACTGATATAGGAATAGGGCGTGGCCTGACCTGGCTGGGAAGATAGACATGACCTTGGGGAGTGGCTTTGACCTGACGTCAGCCTGGGGCGCGAAATTCCAATCCCCCCTCTTCTCACAGGATCGAGAAACTCTCACGAGAACAGAATCCAGATAAATGTGAATGGCACCGTGAGCTCGCTCTCTCGCCCCCTCTCTCCCCGCGCTTTCCCTTCTCTCTCCCTTTTTGCCTTGCGCGCTTGCCCTCTTGCCTCCTGAAACCCTGCTCCCTAGTCTCCTGGCCTTTTCAGATTCCTAACTGCAGCATCGGCTAGTATTTTACCCACCTGGCCAAACCAGCCTCCCTTTTGTTACTTAAATAAACTTTCCTAATGCCCTAAAATTCGCTCCTGCAATTCATTGCCTGCGCGAATAAAGAACCTGGAGATATATTTTCTGAATTCCCCTTCCCATCCGACAACACCACTTTCCTACACTAAACTTGCAAACCCTTTGGCCTGTCATACTTCTCCACTGGCCACGTAGTCATCCAACCTGCTACAACAGCACTGAGGTTTAACTGTTTCTCAGGTCTTCGTTTACTTACAAAGCCTCTTAGGTCATGTAAGCCTTAGACTTTAAGTATAAAGCATTGTATGCTTTTCTCTTGCTAATAGGTCTTTTGCTACTGCAACCCAGCCTACAAGCACAGAGAAACAGAAGGGAAGAATGTTTTTCATTCCCTACGCCATTTCACAGATAAAATGAAGTTCAGAATTTAACTTGCCCAAGATCACACAACTAATAAGCAGTGAAACGTGGATTTATAGTCCGACAGTTTAACTCAGGGCATACTCTCTTAGTCAATATACTATTCTTGCCTTAATACAGCTTCAAAGCTGTTTCTAACAAATATTTGTTGTTATTATTATTATACATATTTTAAAATAAAAAAGTATAAAAACACAATGCTTGCACAAATGAATATGACATTCACTGCAGTATCTAAAATTTTTGCTAGCTATGCTAAATCCATTTTACTGACAGTTTTTGCAAAATAAGCACACTTATAAAAAAACTGAATTAAGCAGTAAAACTGAAACTATGTCACTGACAAACATTAGAAAACAAATGAAATAATTTTTAAAATGGGGGAAAAAGAAATTATATTATTAAATTCCAGTACATATACATGTAATCAAAAGATTTTATCTTATCAATCCTGCAGCATTTCTAAAGATTTTGGTGGCCTCTATTAGACATTCTTTCTTCTGATGTCCTAAAGAAAGATCCATTTAAAGAAGTTAAAGAATTAAAAATATCACAGACATTTACTAACCAAGAATTTTGAGATTAAAGTTCTGATTTACAGTCTATTTAGTTTAAATAATTTTGAAAAGCTTAAAATAATATCTCTTGAGCTCTTTAAAGCAATTACCAAATAATTTTTAGAATCAATTCTCCAAATTATCTTTCGTCTCCAAATTCATTATGGCTTCTGTCATGAATATCCATAAGTCAAATCATGAAAGACAAAACCAAACATTTAATTAGTCTTTTAAAGTATGTTAATTAAAATATTAAGAGTTATTGAATTACAAGTTTATAAATTATTATATTTTATGAAATTGATCAATGTAATCGTCAATTCAATTCTTTTTTTGTAGGAGTTTATAGGTTGGAAGGGGAGAGAAGAGAGAGAAAGGAAATAATAATAAATGATGAAGTAATTTTTAAAAGCAAAACCACTGAAAGACCACTAATAACTTAAAGTGAAATGCCATATAAAAGCTTTTAATTGCCTTAAATTTGTGAAAAACTACCCAGGAGATCAACAAATTCACATCAATGAACTGCATTATACTAATAAGAGACCCCTGGCCTCAAGCCAAGGAGAACAAACAAAATGAACCATTCTCACATGGCTGCAAATTATCCTAAAGGAAGAGAAAGAGACAAAGTCAAAGTAACATATTTGCATGGTGGGAAAAAGATCAAATATTGATCAGTCCAAGCTGAGGTAATTACAGCCGTTGTCAAGGAGATGAGATGCGTGTTCTAAGTGCTAGGAAAATGCATCTTTGTCTTACATGTAAGTAAATTAGCCACTTGTTAGTTGGATTTTTGTTAAAATTTTTTTTCAATAAAACATGTGCATGGTACTAGGTGTTTATACTTTTCAAATTCTAATAACTTCTTGACCCTTTAAGAAATCATCTCGTTTGTGAGATTTTCAGAAAGATTTATAAGAATTTGCTTTTAGTTAAACATACCTCTACCACCCTGAGACTAATCATAGGCTTACACATTTTTCTTTTTCTTTCTTTTTTCTTTTGGTTCCAGGGATCGAACTCAGGGCCTGTGCTTGCAAGGCAAGCGCGCTAACCACTAAGCTAAATCCCCAGCCCCATAGGCTTATATATTAAATCATGGTTTGCTCAAATAAGCAGAAAATAAAACTGCTGCAAAAAGAGAACAATTTAAAATTTAGGACATGTGATTAAGTATACACATCTATAAAGTATGAAACTTAAGCAGTTATTTTAATTTTTATTATAGTACAACCAATGCATTTCCCTTTCAAGGAGTATTACCACTAACCATTGTGGAAAACTTTAGAGATTATAGTTTAAAAAGTGGGAAAAAAAGTCTTAATAATCTATGGCAGGAAGCAAATCAGAAATTTGTCTATTACTTGCCCAAACTGAGTCCTTTTGAGGGTCATCCTAACACCTACTATACTTTTTTTCAGCATTTTATTTTTTAAAAATTAATTTTATTGGCATACTTTTGATATACATAATGATCACATTCATCATTGGGAATTTGTTACCTGTACATAATATAGCTTGATTCTTTCTCCCCCCATTTCCCTCTCCTCCCTTCAACCCTTCTTCCCCTCCTTATTTATAAAAGCTTTGTTTCCATTTTTTTTCCTTCTATTCTTTTTTTCCTTTTCTCTTCCCACACACCTCTCCCTTCTTCCCCTTCCTAATTGAACATGTTCTTCCTACTCATAATTCTTGAGTCCATATGGTAGTCCAATAGGGTAATGTTCATCTGGAATAAAATGCCATGAAAGACTGTGCTTGCAAACATCTGGATTTTTATTATTACACTTTCTGTTCTAAAATAAAGTTGCCCTTTATAAATTTCCTGAAATGTATCCAAAGGATTGTGCTCCTATATCTATTTACACAATCTATGGTTTTATTGTGTCTAAATTAAAAAGCTTGCATGTCAATCTCATTTCTTCACTTTACATTCATGTGTCGATTAATTAGAGACTGACTTCAAACTTCTTTGAGAAATGGCAAATCAATTTAGAAGGACAGAAGCTGTTGATGAGAAGAATGAATCCCTGTTTCCATGTTCTACTAATAACATGACATAATCCAAATTCAGAAAAAAATCTGAGGTTACTCTGAAAATTTGAAATGCATTTATCTTCCACATTTTTTGTAAATGAAGTCTATTTTCTTTGTTTCAAATTTACTAAAATAAATTATTGGTTCAAGATATGGTATATCTTTCTTTCAATCATGCACTATTATAATTTTTGTATAACATATGTCTACGCTGTGGTCCACAATGAGTAATCACAATAGGCAACGGAATGTTTAATCAGTATTTTGGGTCTAGTTCTTTCAAGCCCCCTTTCCTAAAATACAAATACAGAAACATACAATCATTATTTTTACATTAAGAGTTATGTTACTATTCTGTCATTTAGTTCTTTGTAAAAAACAAAAACAAAAACAAAAAACCAGTATGAATTACATCCATTTGTGCCAAATTCTTAATTATAATAATTTTTGACACATGGAATGAAATATTGAAATAGTCTCTTTAATAACTTTGCTATACATTAGTCTTTCCACCCCTGCCTTCCCTTCTGAATTGCCTGCAAGAGTGGATCGGGTCATGGGATGAAAATGAACTGCAAATCTGAATGTCATCTCAGAAAAATGGTCTTCATTCCTAAATTTGTAGTCACATTTCAAAGAAGAGAAATTACACTCCTCTTTCATTGTTAGCATTTTTCACTATATCTCTGATCATCTGCGAAAAGCTACCAATGCTCCCTAGGAAAAAAAAACATCGTTAGCAAATTGTTCCACTGGAACTCTGCTTTTACTGTCTCTATGGGGAAAAGTGGAAAAGCAAATACTCTGCCTTGTGTTTTGTTACCTAGTTTGTGGACAATTTTACTGGTTTAAAAAAAAATAATACAGCGATGTTTATCTTTCTAGTAATAAAATCACTAAAAAGTCATCAGGGTAGAATGCTCCGTCCATCTTTTATACAAAGAAATATTTTCATATCATTGGTTGGCTAGATGTTATAAAATTAGAATACACTAAAAACATCATGAAATCAGTCGAACTATTACTTTACCTTTTTCACAAAATCACAGGAAAAATTCATTTAACCACACAAAAAATGAAACAGGAGGACTATGATTTTTATAAAATTTAAAAGTGTGAAAAGGAGAGAAGAAGTCCAATTGTTATTCCCTTGACTTTCTAAAATTATTTAATTAGAAGTGGAAAGACTATGGGAAATAAAGCAATTTCTATGTATTAATAAACCACAGACCTAAAGATAAGATAGAAAGGTAAAAAGATAGCACGGTTAATTAATCTTTAAACCATTTATCTAATAAACCACTTAATTCCCAAATATCTGTACTCAGTAGAATAAAACTACAGCTGTTATCTTTTATATTCAATTATTTTGCCTTGTTCCACAGAAAAGCTATTAAGATGTCTTGGTCACTGAAAGATACCCAAGCAGAGAAATTTTACAAAGTTTTAAGATAAAATAACAAAATATTAAATTCATATACATAAAAGCAGAAGCACTGAAAAATAGTTAACTACTCTTTATTCAATTACATGATATATTTCAAATGTTTTGGTTTCTCTTATTCTCAAAGGAGATTTATTACAAAACTGAGGTTGCGTTTCTTCTGTGCGCTGTTTTTAATTAATTCATCCAGGAGTATTTATTAAGTTCCTTTTCAAGGCAAAAGCAATAAAGCACTGAAGAACAGCCAAGACTGCCTAGCTGTTACCCTCAAAAGGTTTGCTGTCTTGTAGAGGAAGGAGAAGGATGTGGTAGAAAATAACTTTCTCCAACTGGGGAACTGGGGCTGTAATGATTTTTAATACTAAATTAGATATGGTGCTTTGGACTCCATGTACAAAAAGATCAAATGCATGCAAAGGAATATACGTCAACACAGATCCTTTAAAAAAAAAAAAAAGAATGTGCTTCCCCCTGCTTTTTTTGTCCAAGGGACTGAACCAGGACCTTGCACATGGAAGCAAATGCTCTACCATTGAGATACATCCCAGGTCTACAGATAGCGCAGTCTGGTTCTACTCTTGCTATCACCATCACCATCACCATCATGTTTTTAGCATCTTAGTCATCACATATATTCCCGCCCTGCTTGCTATATACTGGAACAGGCCACTGTATTGCCATCAGTCTAAATCATATTTGTCTACAAGTTCCATGTTTTCTCCTAACAGTGATTTCAGACAAAGCTTTGAATAAACTCAAGATTTTGGGGAAAAAAGTAAGATAGCTTTGTTGCCTTTATAACATAGCAAAATACCAAGCACTTAAGAGACTGATTGTGTGTGTGTGTGTGTGTGTGTGTGTGTGTGTGTGTAAGTACACATATACGTGATAGCTTCTTCAAAGACAGCTATCCCATTATTCAAAGACGACTCTTGGTATTGTTATGAAGGTACTTTTCAGGTGTAATATAAAATCCTGTACTAACTGACTTTGAGTAAGTGAGTATTTTGCACAATCTACAAGGCCTGACTGAAAGGAGAGAAGCCTTGAAAGCACAGCTGAAGCTTCTCTGACAGAGAGACTACATTCCCCGCTTGGACGACAGTTTCTGCCCATGTCTGCAGTTACAGCCTTCTGCAGAGGCCTCCCCTTCCTGCTTGTCTGTCCTTTGGTTTTTGGCCTGTTTAGTCCAACTCCACAATGATACAGGTCAGTTCTCTGAAATCAGCCCATCTACCTTTCCTTATACATTGATCTCTTATTGGCTGTGCTCATATAACCTTGTTATTCCAAATTACACAGTTCTTATTCTAAGACATTTTCAAAGAATGTGTGATCATGCTATTTAACTGGAAAAATGGGCATATTCAGAAAGCCAGTATATATCATTGTACATGTGTATAAAAAATAAGGCTGAATGCAAGTGACTATGAAAACTAGTATCAATCTGAATAGGGATTCTTAACAATTCTTGTCATGAACTTCAGCCTTCAATGAAAAGGGCCCCACTATAGAGGATAACTGTTGTCAGTGTACTTTTTGTCTTTTCTGCACACTGAGCACTTTATAAGGCATTGAGGAATGCCATCAAGGAAAGAAAGGACAAGGTTTTATGGAAAAGTCATTTAACCTCCTGAGGCAAGGTGAGAACTCAGAAGATCTATGCAGAAAGGTAATGAATATTTTTCATATACCATGTATATATGTACATACATGCTGCCTCATTTAATCCTCACACTAATCTAATGAAGTAAAAGTTATTATTCTGATTTCACAGATGGGAAAGCTGAGGTTTACAGTTATACAAGGTTATGTAACAGTAGCCACACCTTTTCCAGTCATCCTTTGCAAAGCTATTTCCCTTCCCCTTGCCAACATCCCAAATTCTAAAGAGAAGCCACACCTAAAGAACTACAAGGTTAACTGCTAAATCTTTCTTCCGATTTACAGAACCCAGAAAATCTGAAGACCCTCAGATTATAAAAGAGTGTGTGACACTTTCCTTATTCTTCCTATGTTCTGTGCACGGATCAACACAATGTATGTAAACTGCTGTCAGGTTTGATCTGGAGAAAGCTAACACAGGAACTAGCTCCAGCAGGTCGGGCTTCATTAGGGTAGAGCAGGGTGACACACAACCTGGATGACAAAGCGCCTGCTCAATAAGTAGCGTTCCTTATAAAAGCCCGTTGTACCTGAGTTCTCAAAGGCGAGTCTCTGAGGCAACAGCCCTGACCCCCTCTTCTCAGCATGCTAGCCTCTGAGTAAAACTTCTCCTTCCCACTGGCTCTTGTCTCCTGAATATTGGCTTTTCGGCAGGGAGCAGCTGCACCTGGTCTAGCAACAGTCACATAGCTAACAGGTGGCATGACTTTGAATACAAGCCTATCCAACTCTAAAATACCAACTTTTTCTTCTGTACTACAGAATCCTAGAAAGAATCACCTAATAGTATATGAATTATCTATTGAATATTTACTATGTGTTAGACCAATTTATTAAGTATTTTCTGTACAGTACTTTTATTACCTTTTAAATAAATAACCTTTTGAGATAAGAGCTATCCTGATGTTCGTTGTAATGATGAGGAGACTCAAGTGAGAAACACAGTGCCAGGGTATTAACCAGGACTTTAGAGTCTTATTTTGGCAACCTAGTCACAGGGAGCCATCCATAGTGAAGGGGATCAGAACAACCATAGATTTTCTAGTCACTTGCCCATAGTCAGCTATTCCCACCACACCAGAAACCCAACCCTGCCTTTTTCTTTATAGTTTTTTGAGACAGGGTTTCGCTATGCAGCCCAGGCTGGCCTCAAACTTGTCACAATCCTCCTGCCTCTGCCTCCTGATGTGCTGGAATTACAGGCGTGCGCAACCACGTCAAGCCCCAATCCCCTTTTGTCTGTTTTTCCCTTATTAATTTTTTCTAGTCTCATCCCCACACTTATTACTCTTTGTTTAAGTGTATATAAGGCCCCAAGTCCGTCTCTTCTGATTTTTGTTTTTCTTTTCTAAGGCCTTCTGGGTAAGCAAAATAAACCTTTTATACAGTTAATTTTTCTTGTAACAGGAATTAGCAGGCCCCAACTACTGAACATAAGAGGGTAGAGGGAAATATTTTTCCTTCCTTAGTAGCAGCTGTACTCCTTGTATAGGGGTTTGGGTAGTGGAGGGATGTTTAAGTAAATGCAACAAGTAGTACAGTTACTAATTTAACAATCAGTATGTAGATATTACAAGGATTCTTCGGGGGTGCTGGGGATTAAACCCAGGATTTTACACATGCTAAACCATTGTGCTACACCCACAGCAAAAGATGTTTGACAGAAATTATCATTATTGTTATTATTGATACTGGCATCTGAACTCGGGGCTTCATACTTGTAATGTATAGTTGTTATGGCTCAATGGTATATGTTCTACCACTGAGTGATAGTCTCAGTCCTTAACAGAAATTATTACAGAAGTGACATAAAATTCGAGTTGCTTTGGGTACAGCATTAAACACACACACACACACACACACACACACACACACACACACACACACCCCCAGCTTCCTAAATGAAAATCAGTGAGGCACATGAGATTTTTTAAAGACTAATCACATGTATTTTACCTTAGAAAAATCCATGTGAAAGTTCAAAATCACTGTACTAAAGTTAGATCAATATAATTAATAAAGCCAGTTTAAATGTCTTCACATTTTTCCAAGCTCTGAAAGTAACAAGAAAGTGAAGAATAACTGAACTTAAAATTAGGATTGGGTATTTAGTTCAGTGGTAAAGCGCTTGCCTAGTAAGTGCAAGGCCCTGAGTTTGGTCCCCAGCAACAACAATAAAAAATTGTCTAGTATATTCTTTTCACTGTATGTACCTGGAAATCACTAGAGTAAAGAAATAAATGCAAATGCACAATTATCCACTCTCTCAGTAGTATTCTTGCAAATTACAGCCTTACATCATACCACTTCTTAAAAGGATTTTATGGCTCCCAACTGCTTAGAGTGTAGAGTTTATATTCCTAAGCATGGAGTATAAGATCCCTTTGACCCCTATCTACTTTCCTACCTTCATCTCCCACCATTCTTCCATGTGCAACCTAGCTTGGTATTTCACAATTTGATCCATTGGAGAGGTTAATAAGATTCTTTGAAAAGTGGTTTGACTGGCAAGTAGATTTTTAAAAGCTGCATATTATATCTCCTTCTTAGAAATTCAAAAAGACCATCAGCATACATAGGTGGGGGACAGGTTGGTAGGATTCCTGGAAAAGTGAGTAAATTAAACCAGGTCCACACAATTAGTGACAGATTGCCTGAAACCCTGTGGGAAAAAAAGGTCAAGCAATTAGAATGAGTAAGCAGATAAATTATCTGTCTTAAATCAGTATTAAAAAATAGTTAAAGCCTTTTAAAGTATGCACCATTCATTTCAGCATGCACTTGGCAGAAACTATTCCTAACTTATTAGATTTTGGCTAACTAATGATTTTTTTCCTATGTAAATGTAATAAAAATACATTAAAGCTGTACACTTTAATTAATTCTAAATCACTACTGAAGTAACTCAAATTGGAATCACATTCATATTATACATTATATATATATTCATCTGTGCATTTATAGTTAAATGGCTCTTTTTTCAAAAAAAGTAGATTCATGACAGTAATTCAATGTGTGAAATGCAATTCCTATGGGAGAGGAGAACAGTTATAACTCTTTCATTTATACTTGACATTTTCCATTAGCCTTTCTTAGAATTTTCAGTAAACAATTACTTGCACTCACTTTATGATTTAGGTAAGGCTCAACAGCCACTTCCTCTAAATAAGGAAACCAAGGTTAAGAGAGGTTAAATGCCTCTGAGCAGATCAGAGGTGGAACTAGCTGGCTAACTGTGGGGGTCTCAGGAAATAATTTACTTTTTCCTTCAAGCAGGTGTAAACACACTAAAATGTGATATTAGAGACATTCCAAGTAGCTTCTTTTACATTTCAACCACTTCACTCAAAGGCATTTTAAAAGTATGTAACCACAAATAAATAAAGAGTGAGAAAAAAAGCACATTATGAACAAATGCTGGAATCAGTGTTAAGAGTATCAGTGAATTTATTTCAGTAAATAAAAATTAATGAATAATAAGAAATACAGGTGTTAATATTGAAGTTAATTATAGGTAATTAATGACATTCACAATTGTTATTAACTTGTTTATCACTAAAAAAATCAATGTGTGTTAGTCTAAGAGCAGTCGATTTTTACCAATTTTTTCTCCAACAATGGCTGCATATAACATCTGCACGTTTTATTTCAAAACAGGAAGAGAAATTTTTCTTTTTATAAAACATTTGGGCAAAGTGTGCACGTAATAAATTCTTTATGAAAATACTGAATAATCTATTCACAATCCATTTTTATACTTGCTTTTCTAAATTAGTAATTACAACATTAAAAAAACAAATTCTAGCATGATGCTTATTTTCAGTGTCTTCTTACTGCTCCTTTTCTAAACTATATCTTTAATCTTCTGTATGTATGTGCCACTATAATCAGATGTTGTGAAAATTATTACAGTGTCACAGGGAATGGATTTTGTGATTTCTGGTGGGAAATACAGCAGTCAGACAAATGAACCATTACGGGAAAAAAATCTTATCTTTTCTGAAGAGTAATGGATCAAGATATTAATGACCATCACCCCTGAACTCACTACTGGATGCTGAAGAAAAAGAATTTAAACCCTTTAATTCTGAAACAAAAGGGAATGGCTTCTTTACAAGGTCAAACCCTCTTCTTTCCACACTATAAGTTACTTATTTATACTATAGTCAAAAGAGATGTTAGCACAGGACAAAGCTGCCTTAAAGTAAACTTTCCAACCCCACACTATAAAACAGTGACTATCCATATCCATTGATTTTAATAAATACTTCAAAGAATCATTTCATTTTCAACAGGCAAGGCTAGAGACCAACTTAAAGCTATTTACTATCTAAAACTCATTACATGATTGGGATCAAACATGAAAAGCACAAGTCTACTAACCACCAAGTATGTGTTCATCATAAAACACACAATTCTTTCCCTTTTAAAATTTGAAATGTGAAGCCAAGGTCTGTCCTGTGAAAAAGACTTTCCCCCTCTTCATTCACTACAGGCACTGGGCTTTCTACCTAATGAATGCTTCCATTTAGTTTCATTAAGTGTTAGGTGTTTATAGAATAATAAGAGAAATCAAACAACATTTATAGAGGGTTAATCTGTGGCAAAATGCACGGTAAGCTCCAAATAACTAAATTACAAGTAGACTTTAGGCATACTGCTTATTTGGGGGCACAGTGAATGGTCAGGCAAAGGACTGACGAAGTGCCAAAGAGTTAATCACCTTAACTGGTAGGTCAGTTGCATATATGAGAAACAGAGAAGCAGGTAATATATCTAGTGATCTAAAGTTCTGGTACTGATTCTTTCTCAGTGTCTGACAAACAAGTACATTTTATTGTAAATACAATACAATGTGTTTATTCAATAGGGACTACTGTGGAATGAATAAGTTAGTATCACCACAATGTCTGACGAAAGTAAGACATAAACTAGCAATGATACTACTTTTACATTTTACATTTATTCAAAGTGTAACATACCCTCCCACTTTAAATTTATGCCTTTGATAGTAAAAATTATTGTCCATCTAGGTATTAATCTCTCTCATGCTTTGTTTTTAGGTATACTATGTTATCTAAGTAAAATACTTTGAAAATTCTGTTAACACCATCATTTAAAAAAACAGCTTTATTAGGATTTCATTCACATACCAAACAATATATCACTTTAAAGTACATAATTCAGTGATTTTTAGTATACTCACAGAGATGTGCAACCATCATCCTATCAATTTTAGAATACTTTTCTAGCCCTGAAAGAAATTCTGTACCCATTAGTAGTCACTTCCCATTTCCCTACACAATTTCCAACCTAATAAAATCACTAATGTATTTTGTCTTTATGAATTTAACAATTCCAGACTTTTCTTATGAATGTGATCATAAAATACATTGTCCTTTAAAAACAGCTTCCTTCACTTAGCATGTTTTCAAGGTTTATACATGTTGCAGTAGTTTATACACGTTGCAATAATATTCCATTGTGTACACAGTTTCTTTCACCTTTTTCGAGATCTGACAAAATTATATGTATTCATAATACAAATGTAATTTTTAATATATGTACTTGTGAAATGATTACACAATCAATTAACATATCCATGACCTTATAGTCTGTTATGGTTTGTATCTAGATGTCCCCCGCCAAAGCCTCATGTGGTCATACGTAGGGCTGGATCCAGAATGTGTGATTACTAAATTAGTCTACTGATTGGTTTGGCACAGTTCTGCTGGGATCAAGGATGTGATACTAGGATTAAAGGTGCTAGGATTAAGGGTGGGAGTGTTACCCACCCCAAAAACCAGGCAGCCTGGATAAAATATAAGGGATAGAAGAGGCTTATCTACCCCTTGCTTGCATCCCTTGCTTACCATGGTGCCTGCCTGCCTGTCTGCCATGCCACTCTGCTTTGGATTCAGCTGATTGTGAACTGAAACCTCTACGAACTGTGAGCCAAATAAACCTCTCTTCCCCTAACTTTGAGTGTCATGTATTTTGTCTCAGCAACAAGAGAAAAGACAGTCTCATCTTTTTTGTATGTGATGAGAATAAATAGGAGCTACTTTCATTTTTGTTCTTTTTGAGACAGGGTCTTGCTATGTGGTTCGGGCAAGTCTTCAACTCATCATGTAGGCCACACTGGCCTCAAATTAACTGCAATCCTCCTGTCTCAGCAGCTAATTAGTTAGCAAATTTCAAGTACATAATACTTAATTATTAAAAATGGTTACTGAGTTTTAAGTGTCCAGAATTTATTTATCATATACCAAAGTTTGCATTCCCTTTTCAGTATTTTTCCATCCTCCTCATCCTTCCCCTGTAACTGCCCTTCTACTCTGTTTCTATGAGATCACATAGTATTTGACTTTCTGTGTCTAGCTTACTTCCCGTAGCGTAATGTCCTCTAGGTTAAACAATGTTGTTGCAAATGCCAGAATTCCTTATTTAAACATGGAATGGATAATATTTCATTGAGTGTGTCTATACGTACATAATACATATACCACATTTTCTTTATCCATTCATCTGTTCACAGACACTTTGGTTGCTTCCATATCTTGGCTATTTGAATAATACTACAATGATCATGGGAGTGTGGCTATCACATCAACATACTAATTTCATTTCATTGGGTATATCCAGAAATGGAATTGCAGGATCACACAGTAGTTCTATTTTTCATTTTTTGAGAAGCTTCTATATTGTTTTCCTTTAATGGCGGTATGAATTTACATTTCCTCCACAATGTATAAGAATTCTCTTTTTTCCACATGACATTGACTTTTTCATAGTAGTCACCTTAATAAGAAGAACTCACAGATGTTGTGATTTGTGTTTCCTTGATGATTAGTGACACTGAACACTGAAAAATAGAATTCTGAGGCTATTTCATGTCTTCTGTGGAGAAATATCTTTCCAGGCTCATTTTTCCATTGGATTTTTTTCCCCTCTTGAATCGCACGACTTCTTTATATGTTTTGGAGTAATTAACCCCTTGAAAGTTACAAAATTTACAAATATTTTCTCTTATTCTGTGGGTTGCCTTTTCATTTTGTGGATTGTCTTCTGCTATGCAATCCCCTTTTCATCTTATATACTCCTATTTGTCTAAATTTTGCTTTTGTTGTCTCTCCTTTTAGTGACACATCCAAAACCCTACTGTCAGACCCAATGTCCTTTCACAAAGCTTGCATCTGATTTCTTCTAGGAGCTTTATGGTTTCAGGTTTTATGTTTAAATTTGTAATTTATTTTGAGTTGATTTTTGTATGGTGAAAGATAAAAACCCAATTTAAGACATTATATTTCTTTGCATGTGGATATCTAGTTTGGGTGCTCACTTTGGCAGCACATATACTAAAACTGGAATGATACAGAGAAGACATCTAGTTTGGGTATTGTCTTAGTTACTTTTCTCTCATTGATGGGACAAAATACCAGTCACCCAAAGTCAGGGGAAGAAAGGTTTATTTAGCTTACAGTTTTTAGAGGTTTCAGTCCACAGTCAGCTGGGTCCGAGGCAGGGGGACATGGCAGACAGGCAGAAGGCAGCAAGGTAAGCAAGGGATGTAAGCAAGCGGACTAACCAGCTTCTTCCTGTATCTTATATCTTATTCAGGCTACCTGGCTTTAGGGTGGGCAGTACTCTCACCCTTAATCCTAATACCCTTAATCCTAGTGTCACATCCTTGATCCCAGCAGAACCATGCCCAACCAATCAATGGACTAGTTTAGTAATCACACACTCTAGATCCAGCTACCTCTTACCACATGAGGCTTTGGGGGGACATCTAGACACAAACCATAACAGGTATAATATAGTTTACCCATTTATCAGTTGAATTATTTCTACTTTTTCACTATTCATAAACATATGCCTACAAATTTTTTTTGTGTGTAAACACAGGTTGTCATTTCTCTTTGGTATACCACCTAGAAGTACAATTGCTGAGTCTTATGGTAACTCTATGCTTTGGCTTTTGAGGAACTGCCAACATTCCCCTGGCATTGCACAAGGATTTCATTTTCCCTGCATCTTTACCAACATTTGTTATTACCCATCCTTCTGATTATAGCCATCCTAGTGGGTATGTTGAAACTTGTTACTTTGATTTGTAGCTTTCTCATTATAAAGATGTTCTCCATCTTTTCATGTGTTTCTTATCTCCCCAACCCCTTTCTGGTGTTGTGGATAGAGCCCAGAGCTTTGCACATGCTTGGGTATGTTCTCCACTTCTGAGCTATATACCCTTACTCCCTAATGGAGCCTTTTGCATATGCTTTTTCACAAAGTGGAGATGAGGTATTGCGTATACAAAGCTAAAACTAATACTATAATGAAGAGACAATAGTTGACTTGTTACTGATAGAAGCTTAGTTGAAGACACTCTCAAGTGTAATAAAAGCACTTATTTCTCTAATTTATACTGTAAGGAATCTTATTCTTTCTAGAAGTCTGGCAGTTCAGGAAAGACAACGCCCATGTTTTCTTCATCTTTGTACTTGTCACACTCCATCACAGGACAAACACAGTAGCCAGACTCACTGAATGATGGGGAAATTAATAAACACAATATTTGATCTCATATCACCTTCACAATCCCTTTCTAAACTAGAAAGGGCAGATAATATTCAAATCCTCTTTTGAAAAATGATGATCATATACTCATTATACCTTGAATTAATGGGACCATTATAAAACTCCAAATTTCCTAATCTTGAATTTACTTCTTAGTGATCAGGCCAGAGATTTTCACGTTAAGATAACCTAAAGGCATGGGTTTTTTGTTTGTTTGTTTGTTCTTTTAAAACAAGGTCTCACTTTGTAGTGCAGGCTGTACTTGAATTTACTAGGTAGCGCAGGCTGGCTGCAAATTTGAGTCAATCCTCCTGCTTCTGCCTCCTGAGTGCTGGGGTTACAGGCGTGTACCACCATGCCCAGGCCTAAATTTTAAAATATTAATATCTAATAATAAAACATCATCTTTACTTTGGCTTAAAAATACAAATGGTGGTTCACTCATTTGAAACAAAATCAATAACTAGGTATCATCTAATTAGGATATGGTGAATCCTAAATAACTAATTCATTAATTATGAAATAAACATTCAGTGAACTCTTTTGTTTTCAAAAGTAAAATGCAGAATTGAGACATAATATTATTTCTATGAACCTATAATATCTGCTTATGAATTTAAGACTGGTATTAGAGGGCCTGGGGTCCAGTTCAAATATATCACTTATGAGTTTGGTAAATTTGAGTCTCTTACCTTTCTGAGCTTTAGTTTCTGCATTTTTGAAATGAATAACAATTTAACTCAGAGGGCTACTAAGAAGACTAAATATGTAATGGGCTAGCACAGAGTATGCATATGTAGAAGTAGGCTATTGTTATTGAAGAAACATCATAAATATTCCCAGTGTAGAATGGATTTTCAAATAAAGAATTCTTTAACCAGTAACAAGCCAGAAGAATTAATCTAAATGGTTTAGTTTGGTGGGGAACTAGGAAACAGAAAAAAGAACTAGGAGACTAGGAAAAAGATGAATTCGTATACTCATACCTTTCGAATTGTACATCCTTTACGTGTATCATATATTCAAAACAAACCAACAAAACACAAATAACCAAACAACTTTAATCAGGAATATCCTGCTACAAAAAACTATTTGTATAAGCTGTTAGCAGAAAATATGACTAAAAACATGAACTACTAATATTAAATATATATGCTTAGAGGAAATCATATATGTCTACATAGTGAAATTAAATCCACTTAGTTTGTAAAGCCAATTTGTGATTATCTAAAAATGGGACAATAATTTGAACGTTAAACGAATATAAAATAATTTAGCATTAGAGATTTAATTTTATGTTTGCTTGACTTCTACATTACAAATTTTATAAACATGCAAACATACTTGGTGATTTAAGTAAACATTTTCAATATGAAGGTGAACTTCTTTTGGAAGCCAAGACAGATTATAATCCATTAATATATCTTTCAACAAAAAGGATGAAATCTTCCACCGGTTAGGCTGATAAACTCTTTCGTGTCAAAACTAAGCCTCTTTATCATGATAACCCAGAATAATGGTCGGCTGCTCTAGGCACTTTATCTACTTTACAGATGAAAAATCAGTTCTACTTTCATGGAATTAGATTAATGCCATAACAGGAAATACTTCTGGGGCTGAACTTGCTTCATGCCTTCAAAGCTGCCTGTAAATTTAAAGTACTTCCTGAACTCAAAAGATAAGACAGGAGAAGGAAAAAGAAAAACAGTACACTGACCCTTTTGCTGAAGGAAAATACTGCTTCCTGAAAAAGCTGTTGAAAGCTACTTGCTGCGGGCATTGTGATCTAGAAAACCTAGGGCAAGTCTGTTTTAGTTGAACATGGGGATTCTGGCCATGTATCAGACAGTTGGTATAAATCTGTTCTTTCTAAAATCCTTTTTGATAAACTTTCTGTAAGTCTTCTCAGAGAAAGCTACAGTAATAACTTTCTCAGCTTTCCATACATATAAAATTTCTCACTCTTTTACATACAACATTTTATAAAGGATAACAGTTTTTTAACACATTTGGAAAAATGCTGACCACAAGCTCTAGAACTAAATTTTGGTTCAGAATGTGGAGTAAAGGCAGCAAATCCAGATGACACTTTCTTAGGCGGTCTAATCTAACACGAAGAAATAAAAGCCATTATCTAGAATATATAAACTTTTTTTAAATGGTGACCATAATACTACAGATGATATATAAACAGATTTACAGAGTGCTCATATTAAATTGAAGATGAATACAATAAAACAAATGAGTATAAAACCTAAAAAGAAGGGGTAACAGAAGAAATGGGCCACCATGAAAAAGAGAAAGAAAATCAAGAGAAATACAACATTTACCAACTTGTATACATTGGGTCGCTTACAGTGTGTCCATCACTGTGGAGTAGAAATGATAGATTTAATAAATACATACTAAGCATACCTTAAATAATAGGTACTGTGCTAGCTGCCAGAGATAACATAGTTATTAAGACAGCCAAGGATATTACCTTCTCAACAGCTGACATTCTACAAGGTATTAAGCAAGTTAATTACTGGCTAAGTACAATAAAGGAGGCAAGCTATGGAGGGGGCAGGTGAGATACAGTAGTTCATGGAGGAGTAGTACAGTTAGTGTTGAGAGCCGCCCAGAAAAATACTGTTCTCTGAGAGGAGGACTCTTGAGTTGAAAGTTGACAGGTACCAGTGAGTCAGCCGCTAGAAAACCTGGTCAAGAGCATTTAGGAAGAAGGATTAAGAGTGAAGGATGCAAGGGAAGGCTATTGCAGTAAGGCAGAGGAAAAGAAATAATGGACTGTAAGAGAATGACAAATATTGACAAAAGATGTGTAAATAGGTCCCAGACATACTTTAAAGGAAAAGGAACACTCAAGGATGATTCCTAGAATGCGGCCTCAGCACCCGAGTCAAACCCTGTGGGGTACTGTACACTGAGATTTATTCAACACATGGAAGAAACAGGAGTGCTAACCTTCTGTTGGCACAAAATCAGGTCTGCAGACAAGATACGCATTACCATGGCAATGATACCTATTGCCACAAATCTGGCTAAGACAACTAGGACAATATCAACGAATACATAAATACAAAAATTAAAAATTTCAGATTTTGTCAAATGTTACTGGCCCAAAATTTTCCTAGAATTATTTACTGATTAAACATTGTTTCTCATTTCTTTTTTGGGGGGGGGGTGCTGGGGATTGAACTCAGGGCCTGCTTGCTCTGCTACTTGAGCCAAATCCCCGACCCCATGTTTTTCTCACTTGATTAATCTGACACTCTATTTTATTAATTTTATTTGAAAAGTCAGACATTATCTTTAATCATATGGTTTCATTTTCTGTTTCATTACTGTTTTTGTATCTTATTTATCTATCAATTCATTTATTTATCTTTTGAGACAGGGTCTTCCTATGTAGTCTAGACTGCAGTCTTGTATATGTTAAGACACTTAACATAATTTGTGCCTCAATTTCTTTACATGTAATTGTACTAACCATCCTCATCTAACTTACTAGATTCTTGCAAAGACCAAATTACTTGACAGCCAGTTTTAAAAGAAACCCACAAAATGAATAAATGAAAATGTAAATGTTTATTTCCAAGGATAAAGCTCCTATCTATAAGCATTTGATCCCACTCTATTCATTAGTTAGCATTCTTCCACACCCATCATCAGTCTTCTCTGTTCTATTACATCATTCTTAGATATACAAATGAAAATCTCATGTCTTTAACCAAACCTTCCCTTCTCATTCAACACTTTATATAATCTGCTAAATGCCACTATCTCTCTGTTGTAGTGATTCTCAAACTCTGTGGTAAAGGACAAGTTGGGCACCCTTCCAACCTCCAGTCCAAGATGGAGCCATCTGTATATGATGCTACTGTACATGACTAGTTCATTGATTATATCCCAAGCAATTCACCACAAGTGTTTCCCAACATTTGACCATGTCTACCACCAGTCAATAAGGAATCTGATGGCCATGTGTCAGCATGTTAGGGGCAATTTAAACTTGCTAAAAAGTTTCTAAATAGTCTCAAACCCTATACATATGAGTCTTAACTTATAGAGGTTTGATTTATAATTTTTCAACCTTATGATCATGTGAAAGAAACTATAAGAATTGTATTTTGAATTTTAAATTTTTATCTTTTACAGGCCAACGACATGCAGTATGTGCTCATATAATACGAAGCACTAGTAGGAAGGTAGCGCTTTAGTCAGACAGTGTAACCAACCTATGATGTTCAGTAGGTTAGGTGTATTAAATGTACTTTTTACTTACACTATTTTCAATGTGATAGTTTTATAAAGACATAACTCCAGTGTAAGTACAGGAACACCTGTACTTCATACATTGCAGACTGGGATTGATTAGTTTCTTTCTTTTGGCACCAGGAACTGAACTCAGGGCCTTGCACTTGCAAAGCAAGCACTCTAATCACTGAGCTAAATCCCCCCCGCCATTGAATAGTTTTCATACTACTTTTTTGTCTAGTTTAAAACCAAAACAAAGCTGGGTGTGGTGGCGCATGCCTGTAATCCCAGCACTCGGGAGGCTGAGGCAGGAGGATTGCTGAGAGTTCAAGGCCAACCTGGGCTACATCGTGAGTTCAAGGCCAGCCTGAACTGCATAGCAAGACCCTGTCTCAAAAAACAAAACAAAAACAAAAAAGTTAACTGTCTTCAGCCATGTAATCAAGTTCATTAGTCATTTCACTCAGTGATTGACTCGTATCTTTCAGAACCATGCTTCTCCATCTCTTCTACTGGTTTCAATTTCTTCTTTTACCATTTGGGGACGCACACCACAAGATGATCTTAGCAGTCTTTTTCTTCTTTCAAACTCATGTATTTAGATGGTTATCTTACCTCTGGATTTTCTAAGGGAACTGGGATTCTCTGAATTCATCCATGAAGGTAAATTCTAATTTGTTTTATTGTGACACACATGAATACTCATTTTCAAGGTCCCTGCATCCTCTCTTACTTTCTTACTTGTATCTCAGTTAAGGTTCATATATTCCCTTGCCTCAACCCTGACTAAAGTAATACTTTGCTAATCGATGTTCTTGTAACTAAATTCTCTTACTTTCAATCAAAGACCTGCAGGTATCCAGCACAGTTTTGGTCGTATTACTTCCCTGCCTACTCAAAAACTTTCAGAGTAGTACATCACTGCTCTAAATGTCCACACCGAGTTCAAATTTTACTACCTGCTACTCTCACATCAATCAGTTTTGACAAGTCAACAATTCCCTTAACTTTTCTAACAAAATTGTAAGCATCAGTAGTTACTGAATGAGTAAATGACCTAAATGAATAAAACATTTGAGTTAAATATTTTTAAAAAGTCTACATCCTTTTTACATATTTTTATATTACTATTCCTTTTTTACTAAAACTATTCTGCAATCAATGTTATTTTTCCATGTCTAATAATATGGTTTCCGGTTTTACCCCTGGGTGAACTACATTCTAGCCTCCTGCTGTTACTGAGAAATGCATTAACACAGGTCACATGATTTTCCTCATGTCAACAAATGATGGCTCAATTAGGCAGATAAGTATCTACAGCCCTCAGCAGAATCTTCAGTCCATTCTTAGCAGTTTAGAAAAGCACTTGGGTTAGCATTAGAGCTAGGGAAGGAACACTTGTAATTCTTTAAGCATTCAATTAAATTTTTAAATTCAAGACTGGCTATTGAATGTTTTCAAACACGAACAGTGTGGAAGTAGATGTTCATCATGAATGAGCACTCCAAAATCTGGTGTGTATGTAAATTTCTTAATGAAATGAGATTATGACATTTCCAATGCACTGTTTGTAGTATAAACACTTATGGATGATCCGTTTTGGTAATTTTGTCATCAACAGATGATTCTATGTTGGGTTGCTAATTAATGGGCAGTGTTTGCTTGCACAGAGCCAAAGAAATTTCCAAAGATACACAGAGCTACTGCAGAGTCCCCTTGTGAAATAAATAAATCCTTATACTTGATGAAGCAAAAAAAAAAAAAAAAGGGCCCAGAGTAGTCAAAGACCTAAGTAATTCAAGTGTCAATTTATTCTTTTCTAAAAACTTTTCATACTCTAAGAAATTAATAATAACAAAAAAAGAAGTTGTTTGAGGATAGATAATACCATTGCTAGCTTCAGAAGTAGCAAAATTACTAAAAAGCACATATAGGGGCTGGACGTGGAGTTCAGGGCTCAAGTGCTTGCCTAGCATGTGCAGGGCCATGAGTTTGATTCCCAACATGGGGTCATATAAGTATGTGTGTGTTTGAAATCACTTATAATTTTACAAATTTGAAATGACTTAAAATAAAAATGTAACAGCTTGAAATCACCTAAAATAAAAGCAAATAAATGTACATACTTGAACAGACCTACAGAATAGCCCAATAAATTAGATATTGTAGATAATAATCATGAGTTACAAAGAAAGCAGAATTATATATCATATTCATGCAATCTACAAAGACTGCATTTGAAGCATCTCGATATAGCTACATCCATAGCTGAAAAGATTTTCCTACAGCCATAAACAATTCTGGATAAATATTGTATCATGAAATTAAATTTCAGTGATACTAATAGCGGTGCTCAAATTATCCAAATTAGAAAAAAATACAATTATTTATCATACCTTACCAGTATAAGTATGCAGTGTGAGACACCCCTCAATAACAAGAAAATGAAGGATATTAGTGATGCCTTTTAGTCAATCATAGAATCACAACACTGGAAAAGGTAGGAAATTTGGGCTGTCTGAATATATTAAAAAAGACAGAGAAAAATTATGTAAAGGTTAAGGGTAGTGTTGGTGTTTGTTATGGTTTGTGTCTAGATGTTCCCCCAAAGCCTCATGTGGTAAGACATAGCTGGATCCAGAGTGTGTGATTACTAAATTAATCCACTGATCGGTTTGGTATGGTTCTGCTGGGATCAAGGATGTGACACTAAGATTAAGGATATTAGGATAAGGGCGGGGGTACTGCCCACCCTAAAGACAGGTAGCCTGGATAAGATATAAGATACAGGAAGAAGCTGGTTAGCTGCTTGCTTGCATCCCTTGCTTACCTTGCTGACTTCTGCCTGTCTGCCATGCCCCCCTGGATGGGACCCAGCTGACTGCGGACTGAAACCTCTACAAACTGTGAGCCAAATAAATCTTTCTTCCCCTAACTTTGGGTGTCAGGTATTTTGTTCCAGCAATGAGAGAAAAGTAACTAAGACAGTGTTGATATGATATATGAAAGACGGACAAAAGCAAATGTTAACACTACCTACCAAAGAGGTCAGAAAGCCCAAACACATGCATTTGGGTCCATGAAATAATCAAATTCCTTATTACAAATAAATAAGGCGACCTACAGGTTTTGATAAATCATGCTCCTGAGTTTGATAAATGTGTCATTCTTGCCTCCACTCCTCTCATATGCAAGTAAATCCATGAAAAAAAATTGAGATCTCCTTCAAAATATGCTCAGAACTGGCCCATCTTTAACACCTCTAGCAGTAGTCAAAGCCACCTGAGCTCTACGTGGATTGTATTTAAACAGCCCCATAGCATTCTCTCCCCTTCAAACCTTGTACAACTACCATTTATATGGCAGCCACAGTGATTTTCAAGTAGAATTCACAGTACACCATTCCTCTAGTCAAACTCCTTAATGGCTGCACCTCACATGGGGAAAATCTGAAACTTTACTATGTCCCACATGTCTTGTAGATCTGGCTCGCTGCTTCCTTTCAGAGCTCATCTCCTTCCTGTGTGTCTCGCTGTCCCCCTCCCTGTGTCTCAGACTCTCCAGGCATGTTAGCACTGCAGTGCCTCTACATTTGCTCCCTTTCCTAGAAATGTGCTTTCCCCAAGTAACTCTAGGGCTTTTCCTTCAGGCTTCTTCTGAATGTCACCTTACCAACAAGTCACTCTTTACCCTGTTTAGTGAAAAATGGTAGAAAATAATGGCTAACAGCTGAAAAGCAACCTTAAAAAAAAAGAAAACTGAAGTTCATATAAAAACTTGTGTACGAACACTCACAGCAGCTAAATTTGTAATAGTAACAAACTAGAAACAACATTTCCTTCAACGGCTGAATAGCTAAATGTGGAACAGTCAGACCGTGGAATATGACTTATCAATAAAAAATTATGGACTACTACAACCGTCACAGGAATCTAGATAAACCTCCTGAGGTGCCGCTGAGTGCAAGAGAAAGCCAATCCCCAAAGGTGATGTACTATATGATTGCTTTTATAGGACATTTTTGAAATGGTAAAATTACAACAAAGCAGAACAGATTGGCGCTTGCGAGGGTTAAGTGTCAGGATATGATGGCTATGATACACTTATAGTTTTGCAAGAAGTCATCTTTGGAGAAAACTGGGTCAAAGATTACGTTTGGCCTTGGTCTTTTGCTCTCCAGCTCTTGCCCTGCACTGTTTCCTATGTTTCCGCCTTGCAGCCAGCTGATCATGGACTGAAACCTCTGAAACTCTGAGGCAAAATAAATCTGCCGAGACAGCATAACACAAAAATTTTCCTCTGTATTAGTCAGTTCTTGCTCTTCCTACTTCCCTTCTCATGAAACTTATTTTGGCTCAAAATCAATTATCTCAACTGGATAAAAAAACTAATGGATATATTCTAATCTCTTTCTTTTTTTCTACTAGCCTGAATGTGATAGTAATAAGCCCACTTTACTGAAGACTTTGCAGATATCTGCAAATAATTCTAACCATCTTTTTCTAATTCTGAACAATTTGTTCAGAAAGAACTGAAAGAACCAGGACAGTTTGCTGCAAGTTATAAGTTCACTGTATCAAGCTGCCATCACACATTCAGTTGCAAGGCTATGTGAATCTCCTGTCCTTCATCAACACATCCTCTTAGATGTTGTATCCACTGATTTTTATCTGATCTAATAATGAATTCTTTTTTGTTCTCTTCAATTCTAGCACACCTTCCACTTTTGCCAGTCAACCTTCAGCATTCTACTGTAAGCAAAATATCTTTCATCCATAAATGATTAGAATGCTCTCATTAATTCCTGTACTTCTGACAATCTATAACTTATTGCAATTTATCTTGTTTTTATTTATTTTTTCGGTGCTGGGGATTGAACCCAATGCCTTTGCACTGAGCTATATTCCAGATCTTTTTATTTTAAGACAGGGTCTCACTAAGTCACTGGCCCAGGCAGGGCCCAACCTTGCATTCCTCCTGCCTCAGCCTCCCAGAGTGCTGGGTTTAGGTGCGTGTGCAACTACTCTTGTACCTGCTTTGCCTTATTTGGAGCCAGTCATTTCAATGAGGAGCCTGGGTTTTACTAGGGATTGGGGGATTGAATTGTGTCTCTACTAAACATAGGCTCAAGTCCTAATCCTTGGTATCTATGAATATGAACTTTTCCTGGAAATAAATTCTTTGCAGATATAATTAAGAGGCGGTAACAATGAATTAGGGTAGCCCCCAATTTAATGTTATATCCTGATAAGAGAAAAATGTGGACACATTTACAGAGAATTTCATGTGGCAATGGAGGCAGACACCAGAGTTATATGGCCACAAAGCCAAGAACTTCAAGTATTTTAGGCAACCACCAGAAGCTAGGGGAGAGGCATGAAGAGAATCTCTCTGACCCTCTTCCTAATCCCCAGAAGGAACCAACTCAGCCAACACACTCAGTTTTGGTTTCTGGCCTCTTGAACTATGAAAGAATACATTTCTGTTGTTTCGAGTTTGCAGTTATTTGTTATGGCCGCCCTAGGAAACCAACACAGTGGGAAATGGCACTCAGTGTGACATTACTACTTGTGTGACTTCATTCCTTTGCACTTTGAGCAATAGAGTTTAGAAATGCATGAATGCATATTTACATATGTGTACATACATATACAAATACGTACACAGCCGTATATACACTTAAGTGTATATATGCAGTAGTCAGCTATCACTATAATGAAATACCTGATATAATCAACATCTAAGAGAGAAGGTTTATGTAGCTCATGGTTCTACAGGTTCCAGTGCTAGAGCAGGTGAATCCATTGTTTTGGGTCTCTGGTAGGCGTGGCTGATTGTAATGACAGTGAGCACACAGCAAAGCAAGCTGCGCACATCAGGAGCCAGGGAACAAAAAAGGAAGACAAGCAACCTGAGTCTCAAAGTTTTCTTCAAAAGCACACGCTTAGTGACCTAAAAATCTCCCCTGAGGTCTCACCAAAGGCCCATAGCATTTCCCAGTAACACCACTCTGGGGCTGAGCCTCTAACAGATGGACCTGTAGGTGACAATCAACACTCAAACTACAGCAATACACTTACATAGATACTTCCAATCTAATCCATCCACATACATGGCATTCTTCTGTTTTAGACTACTTGTCCTGTTGGGCCCCCTATCCTGCTAGTATTATCTTTTTTTAACCTTTTGACTACACAGGATATAAACATGTTTTCAAAACTGCAAACTAAACCAAAAAACTATACTCCAACAAATGTCACTAATACGTGCTTTCTACTCCCTTTTTCTTATATAACAGGTAGCACTATATATTCTCCTTTCAGCTTTAAAAATAAATGTAGTATTTTCTGGAAATCACTATCAACAGATAGTTCTCATAAACATATCATATTGTATATATGTTTCCCTATTTATTATTCTATGAGTGGTCATTTATATAGTCCTCAATATTTCAGTATTACTAATAATTACTAACAATACAACGAATAACAGTGGCAAATTCATTTTCAAGTGACAAAGATTGGATTATTGGATTATACTTTCCTATTTCCGCATATTTTTATGTTTATTCTCACAGCTAACTGGGGAAGGTGCTTTAAAGGAATATTTAATATGAGCAAACATTCCATTAAATCTAACAAAAAAATCATGTTATAAAATATGATACAAAGTATGTAATAACTCAAAAGAACTCACACACACATATACAATGAATATACGTGATGGAGACTGAGTGATTTTAATATTTTCAGTAATTTTATTTCTCAAAAAATAAAAATAAATTCTATTTACACACAAAAGAGACTGCTACTTCTGGTAGTAAAGCTGATAGCCCTATTGCTGAAAACAGTGAATCCAGAGTTAAAATAAAAAGAAAACAAAAGAATCCTATTCTTGAACTATAGTGCTGGGTAGATACAGAATATTTAGAAGAGTAAAACAAAGTGAAAATGGAATTCCAGAGAGGTAAGAAAACACCCAAACATTTTTCATTCTGGGGGCCCTGCCAAGTCCTGTGAATTGAGCCTCAGCTTTCACAGCCACGGAAAGAACTGGCCGCAATGAGCTGAGATGGCCTATGAGAGCTAACTGTACGTATCTTCTCCCATCTTCACAATTGGTGGCTCCACATTGGTAGCCTGTAATCAGTCATAGTGTGAAATTGGAAAATATGACAAACCAAGACTTCTTTCCCCTCAGAGAGCCAGTTTTAAAATATTTACCAGCACACCACTTAACCTAAGGTTTAGGAGATGAAGCCCCAAGGTATACTGAAGATGGGGAGTCTAATTAGATAGCCCTACATAAAATTAGAATGCTAAAGAGCTACATGCTTAATATGAGAGTAAATTAGAATTATGTCTCTCCCACAGAATGAATGAGCAAGGCAATTAGCCTGTTTCAAACTTGATGCTGGTGGAGGTAAAAATATCTTTCCTGAAAATTTAACCACAAGCCCACCCTCATGAAAGTTTATGAATCTGGAACTCATGTTACCTATGCAGCCCACAAAACTTTAAGCCCAAAATTTATTTGAATATGTTCCCAGGTTGACAGTATCCCCAGGCTTTTGGCAGATTCAAACACAAATACTCTCATTGGAAACATATCTTCATCTCAGCCTCAGAAATTACCACAAATAATGAATATGAGCTAACACAGGGAAATAAGGCAGTTTGAGTTAAAGCCAGCAGAAACAACAGACAGCAAAACCAGAACTGTAAAGTTTGAAATATTAGGGTAGGCTAAAACAGAAAGTATGTTTAATATATTTAAAGAAATAAAAGAAATGACTGTAAACTGAGAAAGAAGTGAGAGTTTATCAAAGTGATGGAGAAACCAACCGGAGAGAAAGAAATGAAAGTAATGGCTGCTAAAACTAAGTGGAAAGGCAAAATAAAATGATAATACTGGTGAAAATAAATTAGCAACATCTGAAGACAGATACAAATAAATTACCCACAGCATGACAAAGCAAGGGAAACTATAACAGGTTAAGAGATGTGATAGAACAGGTTAGTGATACATATATGGTTAAGCTACAAAGAAAAATATAGGAGTAATGAACATGGTTACGTTTGAGGTGGAGAGATGAGTGGGATCATGAAGGCCACATGGAAATCCAAAGCGGGGAGAAGAGGACTGATGTACTTTATTTATTTTATTTTGCAGGGGCTGGGGATGTAGGCAAGAGCTCTATCACTGAGCTAAATCCTCAACCCCTCTTTATTTTTTTAAATAAAATTTTTATTAACTCAAATCAATACTTCAGTATTCAGATATTACCATTTTACTAGTTTTTATGTTAGTATGAACCTTTCTCTATTCAAAATCTAATTCAGGAATCCATATCATCTTAGGTGTCCTGTCTCTGTAGTCTTCTCTTGTCGGTGACAAGGTCTTAGTCTTTTTGTCATTTTTCATGACTCTGACACTTGTGAGGAGCATTGTTCAGGTATTTTATAGAATGTCTATCACTTTGGATTTGTCTGATATCTTCCTCATGATTAGACTGAGGTTATGGGTTTAGGGAAAGAATATCAGAGAGGTAAATGTTTCTCTTCCTCATTTCAACATGGCTTCACACTAGTGCTGTTAACCTTGATAACTTGGTTAACATAGTTGTTTGCCAAATTTCTCCACTTAAAATAATACAGTTACATTATTCCCACTTTCGAGCCTAAAAATTTGGTTGCAAGTCACTAAATCAGGCTGATATTCTCAAGGAGAATGGAAATAAAATCTACCTTCTGGGGGTATGGAGATACCTAAAATCACTGGAAATACATCTCTAAGAAAAAGAATTATCTCTTCCTTATTTATTCATTCACTTGATATCACTACAAACTGGTGTTTATTTTATAATCTGGCTTTAATCCAGTTCTACAGGTTTTATTTTGTTGCTTATATTATTCCAGCTCTGGCCAGTAGAAGCTCTTTTATGTCAATTTCGAAGTCCCATCTGCACACTCTTCATGTTTTTTCCTTTTTAAGGCACTCCTTTAACTTCTGGCAACATAAAACACTCCTTCATTTGTCTTGCCCCAGATCTACAGCCAGTCATTTCTTCAAGGAGCTCTGCTGGGGAATGGATTTCCAAAACTAGTCTGGGTGGTACACTGTTTGTTATCACTGGGGCATCTTTATTTCTAGGCCCACTTGGTGAACACAACTAGGAAATAATGTAGGTATACTATCCCATGTCCGGACACATATCTGTGATTACTTCTGCATACTTTCTATCTATCGATCAATCTACCTATCTATCATCTCTACCTAAAAACACATGAGTTCATATAACAAGGTTCACTTTAGCTTTTATTCTGTCACAGTTTGTGCTTTACCCTAGAATCCTTGATATTTAGAAAAATGACTTAACATATAAGTTAACTCCTTCTGATGTAGTTCTGTAGGCTTTAACGAAGCAGACAATCACATATTCAGCACTGCAGTAACACAAAGAACAGTACCATCGACTGAACATTTGCCCTTTGTATCATCTCTGTAGTCAATAACTTTCCTTCCCCATCATTTATAATTTGATCTAAAATGATTTTAAAAATCAGCAGCCAAAAATTAAAAATTGATTCTTCACAGAATAAAACCTAAAATTATTACAAGAGATACTGATTAAAGTTAAACTGTATAGAGGACTGTTTATAAATTATTAGCAATAGACTAACATGGTGGTGCATGCTTATAATCTATCTCATCTATTCAGGAGGCTGAGACAGGAGAATCAAGGACAGTCAGGGAAACTCTGCAGGAGGGACCCCATCTCAAAATAAAATTAAAAATTTGGCTGGTGTTGTTCAGCACTAGAGCGCTTGCCTAGCATATGCCAGGCCCTGGGTTCAATGCCCAGGACTGTAAGAAAAAGATGTGAAAATTATTAGCACTAAGGACCGATCATCTATTAACTTACAGTTCTAAACCGAAGAGAAAAACCACTTAAATATAAACACTTAAATTCTTTAATTAGCTTTTCCATGGTGTTATTTCACAAAATAACAGACCGAGAACAACTTTGATGTGGTTTGTGCAAAAGAGTTGGGTTCTAGCTGCAAGTACCTACTTTCTGCATTTGTGAAATATTTTCCAAGATAGGAATCTGCAGACTGCTGGGACTAAATTTCTAATTGTTTACTAGAGAAATACTGAGCTGGGCATGGTGATGCATGCCTATAATCCTAGCACTCAGGAGGCTGAGGCAGAAGGGTTGCTATGACAAGGCCTGCCTGGGGTACACAGCAAGACCCTGTCTCAACAAACAAACAAATGAGAAATATTAAAAGCAAAACTACAGTGTAGTGACAAAGATCAAACTAAACAACAAAACAAAACCTACTGAACAAAGTAGAAAACTAATTTAAGAGGCTATTCAGTTTGCTTTATCAGTTATGTGATCATTGGGGTTTGTTTGTTTATTTTACTTTTGGGGGGATCAGTGCTACAAATTGAACCCAGGGCCTTATGCATGCTGGGCTACACACCAGTCCAGGCATTAGGTCACAAGAGATATGCTATGATACCTACCCAGTTTCACAGACCTAAAGCAGAAGGCTATTTTCTCAAGTAGATTGATAGATAAGAGAAAAATAACACACATGTTCAGGTTGCTTATTTCTATTCCCCCTAAAACGCCACTAAAAATCACCTCAGTATGGAAGTTTCCATTTTATTTATGTAAATAACCTGTGTCAAGTCTCCAGGGTCATGTCGCAAAAGGCAGTGTCGAAGCAGTACAATCTACCCGCTGGAACTCTAAATTAAGGATTCTGTGGGGCATTGTGGTACATGACTATAATCCCAGCACTCAGGAGGCTGAGGCAGGAGGATTGCTATGAGTTCAATGCCAGCCTGAACTAAACAAGTTCAAAAAATAAAAATAAAAAAGTTCTCAAAAAAAAATAAAAAAGTTCAGGATTCTATATTTTTAGCTTCCTCCCCCTGCTGGTAGTGTCTGGGTTGCTAACTTTATAAAATACTCAGATAGCATCTTAAGGTTTATGGCAGTACAGTCAATTACACGTAGGTAATTTTGAGATAGAGTAGATTTAAACGAATTAGACGCAGATTTCAAAACGCTTCTAATGGAAGCACTTTCCCCTCCTATAGTCCCCTCTTCACCCAAATGCAATTACAACCATTACATCATTGTAAATTACATGCTGGGGTTATCTCAGTAGGTATCTGCCAAATGTAAAACTTACAGAAGGTCCTCAATATAATAATGATGTTTTATCATTTTAATTACAAACTCTTTTAAAAACTCCCTAAAGTGTAGCAATTGGGGTGGTCTAAATTAACAGTATCTTGGTAGCCCGAGGGTAGCAAAAAATAGATTGAACTACCAAATTTCATCATACTTATAACAGCTGTCTTCCTGCCTCTAGGAAGCTAAGTATTTAACAAAGCAGACAGCTTGGCATGGGCATCTGATTAGCAGTGTGTATATTGTCAGACAGAATGTGCTTGGATCTTTTGTTCCAGGGTTTGATTAGAAATCTGGAGAGCAGAGGCATCATGTAACTCTATTCTTAAAGCTTCTGAAAGGTAAATAAGCTGTGATGCTTCCTCTAGTATTCTATCCGAAAAACTGATTGATGCTGTTCTAATAATATGCTTTATCAAACTCAAAAAATTTAAAGGATTTTAAAATATAAAACCACAAAAATTGAAACGTGCCAATCTTAAAAATCACATGCAATATGTTGATGTTGAATACTTTATACATTAAAAATATTTTTGCAATTCAGTGCTTTGAGGTATACGGAGCTCTATAATTAAAACCCTGCTGATAGAGGAGGAAGAATGGTCATTTTAGAGTGGATAAATACAGAATTCCAGTCCTAAAAATATATCTAAATGAAGATTCAGATTTTTTTCCCAGACTCACATGAAAATCTTATGAAATTCTTATGACTGGAAACAGAACATTGTCATATAAAAATAATATTATTTTGATGCAGGGCACCAAACATTAAACTATAAAAGGGTGACTCTCATTACTTTCTCCCCACAGATTTCTTTGAAAATGTATTATAAACGATTGTGCTTATTGGCAGAGTTCAAAATCAGTAGAGTCCATGCAAACAATCGACTTCAATGAGAAGTACATTCTTTTACTCTATCAAATCCATCGGAGGTAATCAGACTGGATGTTTTATTCAACAGGGCTGAAGAAAATTGTTCTACAATAGGTTAATTCAAAATGGCAGCATAGAAAATGCATCTGTCAGTGGGGATCAAATTACAGGGCAAGCTCCTCTCAATGCTTAGAAAAACAAGTCTGCAGTTCTACAGATTATGTGCCTGTGTGTGTTTAAAGGGGTGGGAAAGGAGCTAAATATCTGAGCTAACCTCCAATTAAAGTCAATCATAAAAACAGCCAATTTAATGAGTGCGGATTTCTTTGGGTAATTATAACACCAACCACTTTTTTCTCTTTTAAATCTGTAATTCTGCCTTCTTGTTATTGCTTGCTTTGTCATTAATCGCCTCAGGACCTTGATTTCCTAGCAACAGACTGCCACCAAACATTTGGCTCCTGTTCAACATTTTCTTTGTGAAAAATGGCACTGCTGTTGCCGCCTGGGCTGCTGCAGCTAGACTGGCTGTGTAAGTGCTCTAATAATGTATTCCACTGGAAAAAAAAAAATCACATGATACAGGGTGCAATGACTGAGCTCAGTTAATTACTGAGCTGGGAAGTTTATCTACATTCTAAAAGCTGGGTTGGGGGAGGGGGCTATAGGATTAAAAAAGGTGTTCCTTCAATTATTAAGAATTTGAAGATGAAAATTTACAAAGAAATATTTTATTTTTGACTACACAGATTTCTGTTTAAGTTTATTTAGGAACGAGTACAAAAGGCCAATGTCCCTAAAATGTTTGCTTGACAAATTCTCTCTCTACAAAATAGCCCCAAACACACAAAAGAATCACAGAACAGTTTGCTGCAATTTAAGAAAGCAAATTAACCTATGTATATGTCAGCTGTGTCTTTACTACTTAAGGCAAAAATTATTTGTATATATAAATTAGATATGCTATGGGATGGAAGAGGGAGGTTGTCCTTCTCAATATGAATTCCAGATACAAAAAAAACCCAGAGTCATTCAAAACACTGTGTTTTTACATGTTGTACACTTAAGTATTTAATAACCTATAAGAGAAAAATGCTTATCGTTATTTTTGAAATGATTCAAGTGGGAATGAAGGAAATCAGTCCTCATGAATACAAATCCAGTGATAAAGTAAGATATTTTGGGTTTTTTTATTGGGCAGATTTATTGAAATTTTCCATGCCTTAGAAATATTACCACTCTTAGTAATGATAGTTATGGAAATTAACATGGCATGTCAGATATGGTTCGCTGATGCCTTGCTTTAGTTATCAGAATATGGCTGTATAAGACTGGCATGTTTCAGGATTGCTGTCAGGATATGATAATTTAATATACCCAAGAGTACACTAAGTATTATGGAAGCATCTGTGAAACTAATAAGCCGGTGGACATTCTGATTCTCAGCAATGTCTACATACTGTATAACAAACTTCTTACAACGTACAGTCTCAATTCAGCTCATCTGAGGATGGGAAAATACTATAGTCTACTTTAAAATATCATAACCACTGCCCTGACAGACTAAGTAAAAACAGAATGACCATCTATAGAGGAACACTAAAGTTTTTGGTTATATTCAGTTAGGTAAATATATACATTTTTTTTT